>JAXQQM020077711.1:0-139547 GCA_034641835.2 Pinus albicaulis | reverse complement strand
TGGAATTGAGATCCATTAGTTGCAAGTAAGAGGCCTAACCCTAATCTTTCAATTCAGTGGATTGAAAGTTCAGCTTAGGCACCCAGAGTTTAAGAACAGGCCGGGTCACCCTTTTTGGGGTTTGTTATGTGACCTGGGTAGCAGGTACTGGGCAGAAAACTGTGACCTGTCTAAGGAAAAGACCTGAAAAGTGCGCCGTATCAGAAAAAGTGGTTTTCAGTGCTGTTTTTGGCTGAGAGCTAAGATTTTTATGGTTGAGGGGGATAGGTGCCCCCAAACATGTTATGGTCATGCCAAAATGTATTTAGAAAAGGGGAATATAAACACATTTTTATGATGTGGCACACCATTTTTTTTCGTTATGGTTATGCAGTTCGAGAAAGGGAATGGAGGATTACCAATCTCTTTTGGTACTGCATATATGAAGCAAATGGACTATATTTCTGATTCACATACATGGTGTCACTATCCGAAAGAGTAGATTTGGAGATAATGAACTGGTGCTCTCCTACAAAACCCACAAGTTGGTTAACAACAATGTCTAGGGGACTGGGTTGCTGATGTAAGAGGAAGGAATGATAAGGGAGATCATCCCTAGAGTGATCTGAAGTGATATTGGACTCTAGAGGTTCTTCAAAATAAGGAATAATGATGGTACTAGAGTCAACATGACCAGATGCACTATGAGGGTTGTGGAAAATTGCTTCTCCTTGACTCTCAAATATGGGTGCCCCCTTACCAAAACATTGTGTGTCAATGTAATGGCCACAAGGTGTATGTGGTTCGAATGTATGGTTTCACTGTAAGGGGGAATAGATAAAGTCAGGGGTGGTAAATTATTCCATAATTTCGTCATCGTAGTATAAGATGGGGTGACTGGTGGAAGAAAAACCACCTGACACGGCAAAGCTACTTGACTCATCATCATGAGAAGAGAGGTTCACATGCGCATCGTCATGGGGGGTGATGGAGAAACACACAAATAAGGGATCCACTGATTTTGAGCCCAGGGTGATCGCTGAAGGGAGGTCAAGTGAAACAAAAGAGGAAGTCTTAGAGAGAGCTTCCACCGTGGATCTCATGAATGATGATAGCTAGAGGATGGTGGGTGAAGACTCCATCATCTCGACATAGGGAGGGGGAATGTCAAAGGGAGCAGAGGTATCCTCAGGTTGGCCGAAGCATACTACGCGAGGACAGGGGATGCGAATTGGTTATGTTCAGTCTCGTACTCTCGAACTACCTCCAAAGAGGCATGGTAATGTGTGAGGCGGGGACAATGGTGGGTATAATGGCCATGGAGATCACACAAAGTACATGGCTTGTTGATGTGGATAGTCTTGGGGTTCTTGGCTACATTTGAGGAAAGAACATAGGTTTCCGGGAACGTAGACTCAAGGAACACAACATTAACCATGGGCTTGATGCGAGGAAATTCAGGACAATGATGGGTGGCATGACCGACAACATCACACAAAGCACACAAAGGGGTATGCTTTGGAGGCTGGGGAGGATCAGGGTTTGTCAATACGACCTTGTCTTTTGGTGCCTTCTTGCAAGCTTTGCCCCTCTCTCCCGAAGTGGTCACAATAAGAGTGGGTTCCTGTTGAGGTGGATGAGGAACGTAAGTAAGGGGAGGGGTCATGGGGACTGGTTGGACCGGGGTCAAATAAAGGTAAGGTTTGGGCTGACCAGGTGGGATAACGGCTAGGGGATCAATGTACTAGATTTGGATCCCCAGGGTCATGTTAGGAAGGGATAAGGTAGCCATAACAATTACCGAAAATACTCTAGGAGGGGGGAGATAGAAATGGTATCTGACCGGAGGGGTAATGGCGAGGTGGGATAACTCCGATATAGTTAAGGCCAGGAGGAACCATTTTGGGAGGGTAGAGAGGCTCATGGACACTGTTAGTTCCCAAATCCACCTTAGGCTGAAATAAGGTAGAAGAAGGACAACACCAAACCATGCTCAGCCTTGTAGCTAGCCCTACGAGGACAGGAGAGGGCTCTCTCCAGGTCGATCTTAATGAAAATATTCAAAGGGGCTTGAGATGATGAAAAAAAAAACAGACCTTAGGCTAGATAAACAAATAGGAGGGTTTGATTTTGATTTTTAGGGGTTTTTGTTGGAAAAAGGGAAAAACAATTTTTGGGCTTGGGGATGAGGCCAAATTATTGCAGAGTTCAAGTTGGGGCAGGGTAGGCAATGAATTTGATGTCTTAGATCAAATGACTGGATTGAAAAGAATACTGAGGAGTTGAAGAGGGCAAGAGAGTGCAAGGATCCTCTTCAAACTGACGAAGAACATAAAAAACTAAACAAAAGCTTAAGGCAGAGCACCAGCAAATCAATGAATTCTACCTCAATTACTCATTTGTTTAATTCAGAAGAAAAGAGAAGGGAAATGGCATACATATAAAATTAATGAAACTTACAATAATATGAGAAGAACATCATCAAAACTCAGAAGCCACAAGGATCCCAACAAGTGCTGCAAAACTCTGGTCTTTCCTTTGCCAAAAAACTGAAAATGGATGTACAATGAGGTGCCGAACTTTTCCAAAGTATCCAACCCTGAAAATGTCTTAGAAAATACAATATATAGACCATCCTAACCCCATCCCATGCCTCTAGGGGTCAAGCTCATCCTTCTAGGAGCTGTTTCAACAAATTATAAACACGGAGCTAAAATCTAGGCAGCCAAACAACTTGCCTCTATATGCTAGGAAACTGATCCATTCACTCAATTTTCACATTTTAGTGAATGAATCCTCTTGAACAAGTAAAAACATGCCAAAATTACATCATGGTTACCAAATTACATCATGGTAGATCAATCATCACATGAAAAAGCAAAACTAGTCAAAACTGGGCGAATTTCTGAGCTGAAGAGTGAAAATGAGGCAAAATTTCTCTATGCATCGCGCCAATTTGGAGGTGACTTTGAGGAACTTTCCAAAGTCCAAATTGAGCTCATGATAGCTCGTTGGAAAGCCCTAGATGTCTGCTACCCAACCCAAGTGTAATTTTGCAATTTGGATGTCATTTTCCCTTCCAAAACTGCAATCTCCCAAGACTGGTTCCTGCTGGTGCAAAAAGTGGCAGAAAGGCCATTTTTGGAGTGTTTTTGGCCCTTTAGGCAGCCCAGAATTTGATGAAATGCTTCGGCATTCCTGAAAATACATAATATATAATGAAAAACCAAAAAATGTAAATTTTTCCTCCAGAAGATGTCCCAAACGTAAGCGCGCGTCGGGTGGCGCGACGCGTTGGGCAGAAAAACTTGTTTTGCAACCAAAATTTTCAAAATGACAAAATCTTCTCCAAATTTGCTGAAATTTGGAGTGAAGGTATCCCATCATGTCTCATGCTCAGCCAAAGAAGCTTCGGCCAAGATTCGGAGTGGATCCGGCCTTTCTGACGTTTCAGTGCTTTTCTCAGCCTTGCCTTCAGGATCTTCATTTTTGCTCTACAAACGTGTGTGCGGGCCCAATACTGGTTTTTCATATGTATGAGCATATCCTTGTCTCTATTGGCCTTCGCCAAGAGCTTCTCCAGATGAATTTTGACGTGCGTAAGGCATGTCTCTCGCTCAAATGGTGTCATGTCACCTGGTCTCTTCCGGGCCAATGCACGGTCTTCACAGATTTGCCCAAACTCTATAAGTGTGTGCTGATCCTCCAGTTGTTTATTGCGCTGCTCCAAGTAATCAATAACCCACTGATATCTCTGCAACTTCACGGTCAAAGTATCAATCTTAGCCTTTTTTTCCTGGATGATCTCTTTTAGCTTTGAGCTAGGAGAGCTCGCATCAACATCGATCAAAGTAAAATCAGTATCTTGGCCTCCCAAGGGGCCCTCATCGTGCATAGGCTTCTTGCCTCTGTCCTGTACCTATGTTGATGGAGAAAGCGAGACCCCTTCCACGCCATGTGGAGATAGTACTCGCGCTGCTGATGAAGATAACGAGACCCCTTCCACCCCTGGTGGAGATAGTACTCGTCGTGCTGCTGCAAATAAGGCTCTGTGGCCTCTCTGATATGTCACACACACTGGAGCACTGATAGGCTCAGTCTTAGGAATCTCAAACTGATGTGAAGGCTCTGCCTCATCATGAAAAATCTCAGGAGGAGGCTCGGGGGCTGCAAAGAAGTCACGGGATATGAACTCATCCCATGTGATGCCCTGCAAACCAAGCTGATGTACCACAATGATTTTGATGAGCGCGTAATGATAGATGTTGTTATGTTGCTGCTCCGGAGTCTTCTTCTGCACAAGGGTAGTCATCCGCTCTATATTCCGACACATGAAGTATGGAATATTCATCAGTCGCACTCTCGTGAAATGCATCAAAAGTCTGATATGGTATGCATAAAGGCGTGAGAATCTACCCTCACAGCTGAAATATCAGATGATGAGTTTCATCAATGGTGCATAAGACTCCTGCAGAAATCGGAATGGAAATACCCTGCTCAACTGCCTCAAATATCCAGGTCTGATGTAAGGCTCATAATATGCTCTATCCAGCTGTTGTCTCTTATTCCACTCCTCACCAATGTTCGGTATCCCAGTCGCCTCTGAAATAGTCTCTAGTGTCAAAGTGAAGTTCATTCCAGCAAGATTTACATGACCATTATGCAAATGTAGGACAAATAGGCAAGCTAACTCATGATGATGTTGATTTCGGGCAATCATCTCACAATACTGGAAGCATGACTGACACTGAAAATAATCCATTGCAAGTGGACAGGCCTGCAATTGGGTCAAAGAAGTGGGCTCCTCCCTGACATGCTTGCCACTTTTATGAGATCTCCTCGGCACATTAAGCTCGGTAGATGAATCAATGTCTTGCTCATATCCCTACTCATATGGTGAATCTGTCTCTGACATGGTGCTGAAATGTGTTTGTCAACTGTATGTTTGGTTGGTTAGAAAATGAGCAATTGGTGTATTTGTTTTAATGCCAAATGTGTCACATATATATCAAGGTGCTATAAGAAACGTCACAGTGGGAAAAGGACTGTCAAATGAGTTTCAAGTGTGAAGACAACCACTGTTTGAGGGACTTAGGAATCTGGGGATTTATAAGCAATGGGAATGAGTGATAATGATGGGGCAGTTTTTAGGAACAAGGGTCCATGAAATGACTGAATATAAGTGCAGTCAAAGATATAAAGGCAGCCCTTGGATCTTGTGGAAACTTAGATTTTTATCAATGAATGGAAGTGGTAACAAGTGATAGGGTTTGGAAATTCATTGACATGGGAACAAAGGGTAAAAGGGATATGGGACAATGGAAATGGGGAAGGGACTGTGATATAATAATATGACAGTGATAGCAGTGACAAAAATTATAACAATAACAAGAGCACAAATGTCTATGGAATGAGAGTTTAAACACCAAATTTTCAAGTTTTTAACCACCTCCTTTCAAACCCTTGGGAGCAGATTGCAATAGGGGTATAGGGTTTATCCTTGCACCATTTAAACACTTGAATTTCACCTTAAAATAACACCCAACAGGAATTAAACTCAAATATCAAGCGTGCACACTTACTTGGTAACAAAAGAATTGAATCAAATTGAATTTTTGATGAAGCAAGACGAATTTCGGCCTTAGGGCTCTATGCGCCGCGCGCAGACCCAATGCGCCACGGCCTTTGGGTGCGCCGCACCCTTAGAAAAATACACGGTGAATAACTCCTCAATGCGCCGCGTCGCGCCTATGCGCCGCGCCTCTGCCTAATGCACCGCGCGCAAATTAACACACACAGTCAGCCTCTGTCAAACGCAATTTTGCTCTTACACTTTCAAAACACGATTTCTCCCTTGGATTTTCTGAATGACACTTGTTGCAAAGGAATAAATAGCTTTGAGAAATATCTTGACCAGAGATGGTTTTAATTTTTTCTTCTCAAAACCCATTTTGTAATGTTTTTTGATTTTGGCACTTTTTCATTTAATACAACTCTGTCTTTTGCTTTTTTTTCATTGACTTTTTGGACTTGAAATGATGAAATTGGTTGATTTTTGCAGGGATGTTGGCGTTGAACTTTGGCAAAGGAGGACCAGAATCTACAAGTGAAGAACTTCATGGTGGAAAGATACATCTTATTACAAAAATGAATTCGACAATTTCTTATTCAAAACAGAGTTTTGAACAAGAGATGTCCTCGAATATGTTTGATGATAAAATTTTGAACTGAGAACTTATTGGAAACCATCCTCATGGCCCGCGGGCATGATTTGACATTTCAGAAGACCGAACCCTAGACTCAGAAACTAAAATGACTCTTTTTGACCAAAATAGCATCTATGACTGCAAATGACTTGAAATGAACTTTGATGATTTTGGAGAAATTTTGACCAACCCAGCAGGTACAAACATGAGGGAAACAGGAAAACCAAACCCTTCCGTCAGTCAATGGCATGCCCCTAATGGAATGCAGATGAATGAATGGAATGAGACACCTAAACAATGAAATGCAATAAGAGAAATGATCTCTGACGGAGGGCTGTAAAGACCGACTCTAAAATTGGCTCCAATGGGGATGGTAGCTCCTTGGAGGTGTCAAGAATGGTAGATCTTTGGGAGAGCAGACCAGTGCCTTATCCATTGGGCTATGGAATCCATTATTTGACAAAACAACTCAAGACTATTGACTGAATTTATTTGACTGAAACTTTAACTTAAACTGACTCAACTCTTAAAACAGAAATGACTGAAACAAATCGACTAAACAGACTCAAATCAAAACTGAAATCCTTCTTCAGAATTATAGCCTTCACTTCGGGCCCCAGACTAAAGAAAAGACTATAGTGCACACTTACAATGAAATTTGAAATACATGATATGTACAATGACAACGATCAGCAGAAAACAACTTAGAAATGGTACCGCTTGAGCAGCCGTCCATTGACCGGCCCTCCTGGATATTCTTCACCATTCATCTCCTTCAACAAAAAGGTGTTCTGACTTCGATATGCTGCAATCTTGAATGGACCTTTCCAGAGGTTTTAAAACTTACCGTGTTTACCTTTGTCCTCATTCCTAGCATCCCACTTCAGTACCACTTCCTCCAACTGGAATTTATCTGCCTTCACTTTCCTGTCATAGATCTTTTTGATTCTTTCCTACAACTTAAATGTGTTCTGGAAGACCTCTTCTCTCGTTTGCTGTAAATGAATCATCTGATTAATCCTTCTCTGCATATGGCTTTCTTCACTACCAGCTTCCTGCAGAAGCTTGACCACCAGAACAACAAGTGAAGTAGGAAAGACTGTATCTACTCCATAAACCAACTTGAAAGGAGACATACCAATTGACTTCTTTTGACTTACCCGATCAGCCCATAACGCATTCAACAGCTTCTTATGCCAACTTTTCTTATTGATGTCCAACAAATTTTTAATGATATTGACTAGAGACTTATTGGAAGATTCCGCTAAACCATTACCTTGCGGGTGATAGGCGGTTGAATGCCCCAAAATGATTTTATACTTTGCACAAAACTCAATCATCTTTCTTGATTTAAAAGCCCTGCATTATCTGTACTCAATTTACTCGGGCAACCAAAACGGGACAAAATGTTGTTTTCGAGGAAAGAAATAATTATTGAATCGGTGGCTTGTCTTGTGGGCACTTCTTCGATCCATTTTGTAAAGTAATCAGTGGCTGTTAGAATCCATATATGCTGTCCTGAAGAAGGAGGATGGATTTCCCCGATGAAATCCAAACCCCATTGCTGGAAAGGGGCACTTACCTCAACAGGCTTGAGTGGAAATGGCTATAATTTCTGTCTTCCTTCAAAAATATGGCACTCATGGCAGCCTTTGACTGTTTTATAGACATCAGCAAACAACGTGGGCCAATAGTACCCAGCTCTCAAAATATTATTGGCAGTTGTCTTCCAAAAATGATGACCGCCACAATCTCCTTTGTGAAAATCTTCCATTACCTTCTCCACTTCTTCCTCCACCAAAAAATTCAATAACACACCACCTAGATCCTTCCAATAAAGTGCAGAATTTAAAATACAAAATTTTACATCCTTCAGTTTCAAAGTCCTACCTTTGTTTCGAGTCATGCCAGGCGGTGATGACAAATTTTGAAGAACATAGATGATATATGAATACCATGGGGAATCAACAAAAATTTCCGATACCTGAAGTGGTGCATTCTCCTCATCTTCATCAGACATAGCAGCAATCATATTTACGTCTAATGCGTGCAAATTGGATTCGGCCATAAGTTTCGCCAGCCCCTGTCCCTTAATCAGCTTCGTGGGCTTTATTTCCACATCATATTCCAGCAAAGCTGCGATCCACTTACCACGTCTTCCTTCCGGATCAGTCTGTACTAACACATATTTCACAGCATCGTTAGGAACATAAGCTAAAATATGGGAATGCAAAATGTATACCCGAAAATCCTTTAATGCCTTTACCAGTGCCAGAGCCTGTTTCTCAATGATGTTGTATTTCAGGGCTGCGTCTCTAATAGTTCGACTGAAAAATGCTATGGGCTTCTCATGTCCACCTCTCTTCTGCAATAACACGACTGCCATGGTATGTTCTGAAGCAAAGGAAAATGAAATGAAATCTTGGGTGTAATCCAGGTTGATTAACACCGGGGCTGAAGATAGTGCCAACTTCACCAAATCAAAGGACTTTACCGCATCTTCCGTCCACTTTACTTGGCTGTCCTTTTTCAACATATTTTTTATTTCTCTCAAATGCTCAGCAAGGTTAGGGACAAAACGACGCAAAAATTTCATCTTACCGTTAAAAGACTGAATCTCTTTCTTGTTCCTAGGAGGGTCAATTTGCTGGATTGCTTCAACACTTGCCGGGTCAATACAAATTCCATCTTTGGAAATAATGTGACCAAGTAACTTACCTTCATCCATGGCGAATAAGCTCTTTTTAGGATTAAGCGAGACACCATATTTTCTGCACTTCTGAAAAACAACTTTCAAGTGATGCATATGCTCTTCATCTGAATTTGAGAAGACAGTCAAATCATCAAGGTATATAACAAGGAAAACATCTTTTTCATTCGCAAAAGCCATGTCCATCGCCCGCTAGAAAGTTGCACCAGCATTCTTCAAACCAAATGGCATCTTGGCATAGTGAAATGTCCCCCACGGAGTAGTGAAGGCTGTTTTGTCATGTTCATCCTCATGAACCAAGATTTGGTTATATCCAGAATAACCGTCAAGTAGTGACATCCGAGATGCACCCACTACTCGCTGCAATATATGATCCATCTTAGGCAATGGATAATTGTCCTTCAATGACACCTTGTTCAGATTTCAGAAATCAATACACAATCTAATCTCACCTGTCTTTTTCCGCACTGGCACTAAGTTGGAAATCCAATCAGAAAATCTGATAGGAACAATGATTCCTGCTTTGTACAACCTGTTTACCTCCTTCTCAATCGATGGCAGCAATTTCAGATTGATTCTTCTTAGCTTTTGTCTGAAAGGCTTCTGATTAGGCTTAATTGGGATAGTATGCTGGATTATATTGGTGTCATACATCTTTAAATCTGAGTAATCCCAAGCGAAAGCATCAGCAAATGAAGACAACAAACTCACATATTCAGCTCTTACCTCCGGTGACAATGACTTGGATAAATTTACCATTTTGGGATTTTCGGCTGTCCCAATATTTACATCCTCCACTCCTTTTTCAGTTGGTCGTAAAGTTGGTTTCTTGGCCACATCATCCTGATCGAAGAGTTCTTCTAAAGGTATCAAACCTTTAGGAATAATGTTATCTTTCAGCTGTAACACTTCCATTTGGTTAACTTGAACATCATCACCATCATCAAATTCTACATCAATTGAGGTATCTTTGAACTTACCTTTACTCTGCAGGAAATCATTAATCTCATCATCATCTTGGAAAACTTGCCAACATCTTTGATTATCTGGTACGGTAGGACGGTGCTTCACATGAATTTCGAATTTATTGCTTGAATTCATTGGGATTTTCAAGTTACTAGCTGCCTTGGCAAGCGCATCAGCAATTCCATTTTGAATGCGAGGAATACAAGTCAAGGTATAATCTGAAAACTGCTTCAAAATATCAAGGACAGCGTTCTAGTAAGCCCGCATCCGGGGATGTTTCGTTTGATATTCACCCTTTACCTGCTTAATCACCAATTCAAAGTCACCATAGACCGCTATTCTCTTACCATTCAACTTTCTAAGAATCTTTAAGCCAGCAATCAGAGCTTCATACTCAGCCTCATTGTTTGAACAATCAAATGCCAACTTGTAAGAACATACCCGTACATTGCTCGGTACCTTATTAGGAGCGGAAAAAGGGCTGCGTACCCAAATACCAATCCCAGCACCATCATTTCCCACTGCACCATTGAAATCCATGGTCCATAGACCCTCTTCATCATCCTCTAAGTGCTTAAATTGTGCTATCTCTATTTTTTCTGCTTGTTGTCCACTATCTTTAGCTGATTTCTCAACTGTGCTTTCCGGTAGCTGCCTTTCTTTCTGCAAAAATTCTTTGAAATTCTCGGTAATCTCTGGGATATCTTCTTCTTGAACCAACTGACTATCTACATCATTAAAAATATTGGCAAACAAAACAAAAGACTCTAGATCTGTATGTACATAATTAAGCGTATGATTAACCGGTTTCTCCTTAGTGGTAATCATATACTTCATTTTTTGTTCACGGTACAACTTTCTCATTTGGCCAAACACGGGAATCGTCGCATAGGAGAAATCTAACTGTAGTGTCCCTTTCAATTTTTCTCCCCAAGATCTGGAAAGCAACATACCAAATCTCGGAGGAATGTCTGCTACAACAACGTCCATCAAAACATTCTTTGTAGGAATCTGATCCAAACTTACAACCAAGTCTTTAATGAGCCCAATACATCTCACTCTGCTAGAATCAAATGAATAAAGATCGTGGTACTTCCTGGTAATGTCTAAACCCAACTTCTCCATGATTGCTTTCGGCATAAGGTTATGGGAAGCACCGGAATCGAACATGGCGTTATGCAACACAAACTCATGCAACCGAAGACTGATATAAAAAGGAGGTACTTCGCTGTCCAGAGACTCACCATCTAAAGCTGGTCCAAATATCAGTTCCGGTTGATCATCTTCAATATTCACCATGTCAAACATGGGATCGAAATTCAAAATTCTAGAAACCTGACCTTTATAACTGTTGTTCCTCATTAGTTCAGTCAAGGGAATAGATACCTTCAATTTCAAAATTTCATTCTCCAAACTAAAAGCTGAAGTCTTTTCGATCTCTTTGGCTGGAACATCTTTCTTTTCAACATTCTCTCTCGATGTAATCGACTGATTTGATTTTTCTGCTGATGATGACTTATTGGCAACAGGATCAACTACCTCTTTTGCTTTCTTTTGTGCAACAGGTGAATCATTTTTGGGCGCTGAAACTTCCTTCCTCTTCTGAATTGGATTGACTGGTACATCTCTATTTCTAAGAGAATATTGCTTATGCTGAGCTGAAAATGCATTCATGTAACCTCTTTGATATTCATCCGACTCTTCCTCAAGGGCTGCATCATTAGCTAGGATAAAATCCTCATCTCTTTTTACCGCTGAACTTTCTGCATATTCATCATCTTCGGTGATATAAATGGGTAAATCATCAGGAGTAAAGAAATGATTTTTCTCTCCCACTACATCATCTTCATCATCTGAATCCTGACCAACAAAATTCTGCTGAAGAGGTGTCTTTACTTGCTGCTGGACTGCTGGTTCTTGTGCTCGCTGTTCTCGTTGCTTAATCCTGAATTGGGGCTGCTGCTGACCACGGAAGTTAGGATTCAGAATGTGTGGTTCGGGCTTATCAAGAGTGAGCCTTTCGAACATCTTTCCCATTTCGCGAAGTATCTGATCTGTAGATGTAGAAGCTTCTTCTTTTATCACAAATTTCTTCTCGGCTTTCAGTCTAGCTCTCTTATCATTCAAGTTTGCCTCAACACTCACGGCAATCTTCTGCATGTCCTCTAAAGTAGGCGGATCTCTATCTCGTAATGAATAGGCCATCTCCGGATCAAAACCATCCGGGAATTTTAACAAAGCTGACTTCTTAGAAGGCCTCAAGTCATCAGGAATTGCATTATAAACCGCATTAAATCTGATAATATAGTCTTGGACGGACTCACCAGGATTGTGCTTGATCTTAGTATACTCAGAAGTGATTTGCAGCGGATCTTTCTTCATCTCCCACCGATCTAGAAACTGTCTCTGAAGGTCTTCTAATGTATTAATACTTCCGGGTTGTAAAGCTCTGAACCACTTGCGTACCTCACCTCCAAAATTTTGGACAAACAATCTCATGGAGACATTCTCTTCATCAATTTCATGCAGGTCAAAAAAGTCTGTCATTCTATCAATATGCTGTTGAGCGGGCATACTTTGAGGAGTACCATCAAACAAAGGAATTTTACTCTGATAATCAGCGGGCATAGGATCCAAGTTTGCTGGCAAGACAAGAGGTGCGAATCTAGCAGCCATGGCTCTTGGTGGATTTATGATCTGTCTTGGAAAAACGAGTGGAATAGGAGCAGTGGGTGTTCGAGGTGTATGTGGTGGAGATGGAGGAGGAAATAATGCTGATTGCTGATCAGATATCAATGGTTGCACTGGAATGGTAGGAATAAAAGAAGGCTCAGCGTGAACTTGTGAATCAGATGTAGCTACTGATGGACCAAGAGTTTCAGAAGCGGATTCAATAAAATCGGGAATATTCGTTGCCACAATAGAGTTCTGAAGGTTCAGAATATAATTATCAATGGATTGATTAGCTTGTTCAACCTCAATATACTTAATTAACTTGGGATTTATGATGGTATAACTAGTATCACTTTCGGATTTGGTTTCGAACAAGGATAACTCGAACTGATCATCAAACTCAATGTCTTCGATGTATTCAAATATAGTAGGGTATGAATGAGATTTAAACAGAGGAAACACGGGAGCTTCTCGACGAAAATTTCTTGGAATCAGGTTGGGATTCTCATACACGAGAGGTGGATAAGGATCAGGATTTGATCTAGTATGTCTTCTTGAAGCTAGTGTGTTGATCTATTCAAAAATCAAAGGACAAAACAATCTATTCAGCCTATCAAATTCTTGACTCAATCATCCAAAAGTCCAGAACGATATAATGTACTGGGGTAAAACACAAGGCAAATGTCACGTTCACAAGCTAAACCAGAGATCGACTGAAGCAGCGTTTATCTACTTCCACTAATGCAAAGCAAAAGCGTTTCGAAAGCTACCTGGCATGAATTCAGACTCTGTCTGTAACTTATGAAACAAATAACATCAACAAGAAAACCATTTTCTTCCCCAATATGGTCGCCACTATGTTAGTTCCCAAATCCACCTCAGGCTAAAATAAGGCAGAAAAAGGACAACACCAAACCACGCTCAGCCTCGTAGCTAGCCCTACGAGGACAGGAGAGGGCTCTCTCCGGGTCAATCTCAATGAAAAATGTTCAAAGGGGCTTGAGATGACGATAACAACCACTGATCTTAGGCTAGATAAACAAATAGGAGGATTTGATTTTGATTTTTAGGGGTTTTTGTTGGAAAAAGGGAAAAACAATTTTTGGGCTTGGGGATGAGGCCAAATCTTGCAGAATTCAAGTTGGGGCAGGGTAGGCAATGGCTTTGATGTATAAGATCGAATGAATGGATAGAAAATACTGCTGAGGAGCTGAAGAGGGCAAGAGAGTACAAGGATCCTCTTCAAACTGACGAAAACATATAAAATTAAACAAAAGTCTAAGGCAGAGCACCAACAATTCAATGAATTCTACCTCGAAATACTCATTTGTTTAATTCAGAAGCATAGAGAAGGATGGCATACATATAACATTAATTTGACTTACAATAACATGAGAAGAAACATCATCAAAACTCAGAAGCCACAAGGATCCCAACAGGTGCTGCAAAACTCTGGTCTTTCCTTTGCCAAAACTGAAATATGGATGTACAATGGAGTGCCAAACTTTTCCCAAGAGTCCAACCCTGAAAATGTCTCAGAAAATACAATAAATAGACAAGTCTAACCCCTTCCCATGCCTCTAGGGGTCGAGCTCATGCTTCTAGGAGCAGTTTGAACCAATTCTAAACAAGGATCTAAAATCTAGGCAGCCAAACAACTTGCCTCTATAAGCTAGGAAACTGATCCATTCACTTGATTTTCACTTTTTTGTGAATGAATCATCTAGAACAAGTAAATATATGCCAAAATTACATCATGGTTACCAAATTACATCAAGCTAGATCAAAAATTACATCAAGAGGTGAAACTAGTCAATACTGGCCGAATTTCTGAGCTGGAAGGTGAAAAATAGGCTGAATTCCTCTATGCGCCACGCTCCAAATCTCTATGCGCGTTGCTGCTTTGGACTTGCTTTTGGAGCACTTCCTGAAGTCCAAATTGAGCTCATGATAGCTCGTTGGAAATCCCTGGATGTCTTCTATCCAACCCAAGTGGAATTTGTCAATTTGGAGCTCATTTTCCCCTCCAAAACTTCATTCTCCCAAGACTACTTCCTGCTGGTGCAAAAGGTGGCAGAAAGGTGATTTTCATGGTGTTTTTGGCCCTTTAGGCAGCCCAGAAGGTGATGAAATACTTCGTCCATTCCTGAAAATACATAATATATCATGAAAAATCCAAAAATGCAAATTTTTCCTCCAGAAGATGTCCCAATTATAAGCGCACGTCGGGTGGCGCGACGCGTTGGGCGGAAAAACCTGTTTTGCAACCAAAAGTTTCAAAATGAAAAAATCTTCTCCAAATTTGCTGAAATTTGGAGTGAAGGTCTCCCATCATGTCTCATGCTCAGCCAAGGAAGCTTTGGCCAATATTTGGAGTGGATCCGGCCTCTTTCGACGTTTCAGTGCCTTGCTCAGCTTTGCCTTCAGGATCTTCATTGTTTCTCTGCAAACGTGTGTGCGGGCCCAATAGTGATTATTCATATGTTTGAGCATGTCTTTGTCCCTATTGGCCTTCGCCAAGAGCTTCTCCAGATGAATGTTAACATGTGTGAGGCAGGTCTCTCGCTCAACTGGTGTCATGTCACCTGGTCTCTTCCGGGCCAATGCACGGTCTTCCCAGATTTGCCGCAACTCTGTAAGTGTATGTTGATCCTCCAGTTGTTTATTGCGCCGCTCCAAATAATGTATAACCCACTCAGATCTCTACAACTTCACGGTCAAAGTATCAATCTCATCCTTTTTTTCCTGGATGATCTCTTTGAGCTTTGAGCTAGGAGAACTCGCATCAACATCGATGAGTATAAAATCAGTGTCTTGACCTCCTGAAGGGCCCTCATCGTGCATAGGCCTCTTGCCTCTATCCTGAACCTGTAATTGTGCTGATGTCAAAGGAAAGACCCCTTCCACATCATGTGGAGATAATACTCGGGCTGCTGATGAAGTCAACGAGACCCCTTCCACCCCAGGTGGAGATAGTACTCGTCGAGATGCTGCAAATAAGGCTCGATGACCTCTCTGATATGTCACACACGCCAGAGCACTGATAGGCTCAAACTCGGGAACATCAAACTGGTGTGAAGGCTCTCCCTCATCATGAACAACCTCAGGAGGCTTTGGTGCTGCAAAGAAATCACGGGAAATGAACTCATCCCATGCGATGCCCTGCTGTGCGAGCTGATGTACCACCATGATCTTGATGAGCGCGTAATGGTAAATGTTGTTATGCTGCTACGATGGGGTCTTCTTCTGTACAAGGAATGTCATCCGATCTATGTTACAGTACATGAAGTATGGAATGATCATCAACCGCACTCTTGTGAAATGCATCAACAGCCGGATATGATACGCATACAAGCGTGAAAAGCGCCCTTCACAACTGAAGTACCTAATGATAAGTTTCATCAATGGTGCGTACTCATCTTTTAGAAACCAGAATGGAAATACCCTGCTCAACTGCCTCAGATATCCGGGTCTAATGTAAGGCTCATAATATGCCCTATCCAACTACTGCCGCTTATTCCACTCTTCACCGATGTTTGGTATCCCGGTCACCTCAGAAATAGTCTCTGGTGACAAAGTGAAATTCACTCCAGCGAGGTTTACACGACCATTATGAAAATGTAGGACAAATAGGCGAGCTAACTCATGATGATGCTGAGTTCGGGAAATCATCTCACAATACTGGAAACATGACTGACGCTGAAAACAATCCATTGCGAGTGGGCAAGCCTACAATTATGTCAAAGAAGTAAGTTCTTCCCTGACATGCCTGCCACTTTTGTGAGATCTCCTTGGCACATTAAGTTCTACTGTAGAGTCACTGTCCTTCTCGTACCCCTACTCATATGGTGAATCTGTCTCTGACATGATGCTGAAATGTGTTTGTCAACTGTATGCTTGGTTGGTTAGAAAATGAGAAAATTGGTGTATTTTTTTCAATGCCCAAATGGTCACATATATATCAAGGTGTTATAATAAATACCATAGTGGGAAAAGGATAGTCAAGTGAGTTTTGAATGCGAAGACAGACACTGTTTAACTATATGGGGATTTGGGGATTATAAGCAATGAGAATGGGTGATAGTAATAGGGATTTGGGGAGGTAGTTTAGGGACAAGAGTTATGGCCCTTAAGAGTAAGAGTTTTTCAATGGAGGTATGGGGTAGCAAGTGATAGGGTTTTGGGGTTTAACACATAGGATCAAAGGGGTATAGGGATATGGGATAAAGGAATAACAATGGGACTGTGATATGATAATATAGCAGTGACAACAGTGATGGAATAGGAGAGAGACTGTGAGACATTGGTGTATAATGTGACAAACTAGCAGTGACAACCATGACAGTAAATGGCAAGAGCATACATATCAATGAAATGAGAACTGAAGCACCAAATTTCATGATTTGGAACACCTCCCTTTAACCCTTGGAGCGAATTTGGATGTGGATATAGGGTTAAATCTTTCACCATTTAACACTAATCTCTTTGCTTTCAAACCACAGCACTATAGTCAAAAATCATTGAACGAGCTTGGACAAACTTACTTGGAGGCAAATGAGTCGATTTGAAATGAATTTTGGTGAAGGAGGATAATTTTTCGGCCTTTGGGCTCTATGCGCCACGCACACACCCAGTGTGCCGCGCTGGTTTGGTGCGCCGCGCCCTTGAAAAAAAAACACTGCTGACCTCGACCCTATGCGCCGCGCCTCTTTTGTATGCGTTGCGCTCAGACTTTCAACACAGTCACGGCCTCTTTCAAACATTGTTCACTCTCCAACCTCAAATTTCGACTTTTCTATGATATTTATGAATGTTTCTTGATGCAAATGGTTTATATGACTTTGAGAAATATCTTGCAAGTGATGGATTTCATTTTTGATTCCTCCAGAACCCACTTTGTAATGTTTTTATTTTTATTTTGGCACTTTTTCATTTAATGAAACCTCTTTCTTCTGCTTTTTTACTGAATTTATGAGTTTGGACTGATGTAATTATTTTATTTTTGCAGGGATATTGGCTTTGATGTTTGGCAAAGGAAAACCAGAGCCTGCTTTGAAAACTTGAAGACGGAAAAATACATGATTATTACAAAAAATGAATTCGACAATTTCTTATTCAAAACAGAGTTTTGAACAAGAAATGTCTTCGAATATGTTTGATGATGAAATCTGGAATGCGAACTTCTTTGAAAACCATCCTCATGGCCTACGGGCGTTTATTAAACATGTCAAAATACTGACCCCTAGACTCAAAAACTAAAATACTCTTTTTGACCAAAATAATCATTTATGACTGTAAATGACATGAACTGAAATTTGATGGATTTTGAGGAGTTTTAACCAACCCAGGAGGTACAAGAATGAGGGAAAACAAGAGAACCAAACCCTTCCGTCAGTCAGTGGCATGCTCCTAACGGAATGCAGATGAAAGAACGGAATGAGACACCTAAACGATGAAATGCAAATAGAGAAATGATCTCTGACGGAGGGCTGCAAAGTCCGACTCTAACATTGGCTCCAATGGGGATGGTAGCTCCTTGGAGGTGCCAAGAATGGCAGATCTTTGGGAGAGCAGACCAGTGCCTTTGTCCATTGGGCCATGGAATCCATTATTGACAAAACAACTCAAAACTATTGACTAAATTTATTTGACTAAAATTTTAATTTAAACTGACTCAACTCTTGAAACAGAATTGACTGAAACAAACAGACTCAAATGACTGAAACAAAACTAAAATCCCTCTTCAGGATTATAGCCTTCGCTTCGAGCCCCATACTGAAGAAAAGACTACAGTGCACACTTACAATGAATTTGAAAAACATGATATGTACAATGACAATGATCAGCAGAAAACATCTTAGAAATGGTAGCGCTTGAGCAGCCGGCCATTGACCGGCCCTCCTGGACAGTCTTCACCATTCATCTCCTTCAACAAAAAGGCGTTCTGACCTCGATATGCTGCAATCTTGAATGGACCTTTCCAAAGGTTTTCAAACTTACCGTGTTTACCTTTATCTTCATTCCTAGCATCCCACTTCAGTACCACTTCCTCCAACTGGAATTTATCTGCCTTCGCTTTCCTGTCATAGATATTTTTGATTCTTTCCTGCAACTTGAAAGTGTTCTGGAAGACCTCTTCTCTTGTTTTCTTTAAATGAATCATCTGGTTTATCCTTCTCTGCATATGGCTTTCTTCACTATCAGCCTCCTGAAGGAGCTTGACTATCGGAACAGCAAGTGAAGTAGGAAAAACTGTATCTACTCCATAAACCAACATAAAGGAGACATACCAATTGACTTCTTTTGACTTACCCGATCAGCCCATAATGCATTCACCAGCTTCTTATGCCAACTCTTCTTATTGATGTCCAACAACTTCTTGATGATATTGACTAGGGACTGGCTGTCGTCGACAGCGGGGTCATTGATGTATCCGGTCAATACTCGACCCGATATATGCTATGCAGTTAACCAGCTTTCGCAAGCTATGGTTAAGCCTACCAAGCTCTTTTGGAAGGCGGGCAAGCATGTATTGCGCTATATCAGAGGCACATTGGGATATGGTCTATGGTACAGACAGGAGGATGGAGTGAAGCTTTCTGGTTTCACTGATGCAGATTGGGCAGGGAGCCCAACAGACCGGAAGAGCACTTCGGGAGGAGTTTTCAGCATTGGGTCGACAGCAGTTTCCTGGTACAGCAGGAAGCAGAGATCCGTGGCACTCAGTTCAGCAGAGGCCGAGTACATGGCAGCTAGCTTGGCTGCATGCGAGGCTATTTGGATGAGGAAGATCTTTGTGTTTGTTCAGTTGCATTTGGAGCCTACAGTGATCTACTGTGATAACCAGAGCTGCATCAAGCTCTCGGCTAATCCAGTTTTTCATGATAGGTCCAAACATATCGACATCGGGTACCATCACATCAGAGATTGTGTTCAGCGGAGGATCATGATGCTTTCATATGTTCCCACGGAGGATCAGGATGCCGACATCCTGACGAAGGCGCTCACCAGGAGAAAGTTCGAATTCCACAGAGGCAGGATAGGGGTTGCAGATAATCCATATCTTGCTGAGAGGGAGTGTTGAAAATGCAGCAAGATGATGGAGCTTAGTGAAATGAAGTCGCTTTCACTAAGTGGGCCCGCAGGCAAATTCTGGCGCAAAGTCTATTTTTAGACTATGTCTATTTTTAGACATACGGAGCATAATTTGGGAATTCTACTTGGAGATTCTTGGAGTATGCGACATGTCGGTAAAAATAGATGAGACCCTAATTTTTAGGACCCAGGCTATTTTTAGACTGATCTCCTAAAAATATGTAAGTCAAATATTATTTACCCTTAATAATATTTTGACTATAAACAGCAGTTTACTCTCTTGGCGCACTTCAGTTTGAGTCATGGAGGTGACTCATGCAACTGACACAAGGAATCACGTGGTTCCTAGGGTTTGATGGCATCTCGCATGGTTGGCTTCAGTTAGACTTCAGTGGCAGGAGTTTTGGAGGAGTTAACGGGACAGATAGTGGAGTTGTGTTCTGTTTGTTTTAGTTGAACTAGTTGGGATTAGTTAACTAACTAATCAACTAGATATGAGTGGAGTACATTAAATAATATTTAATTTACTAAATATTAACTCATTAGTCAACTCAAGAACACTTCAGTTCACTACAGTGCATGATCAGTTCAGTGGAGACCAGTGGAAGAGGTAGATGAAAGGGTGAGTAAAGCTATCAGTTGGTAGATTGGTTTTGCATGAGATTTGCATTACACTTGGAGGAATTGTCCATGACAATTGCGCAATCAAGCCAAGGGGATTCGAACCTTGGATCTCTTCATATACAGGCCATGATTGCGCAATAGAGGCAAGGCAGTTAGCAGTGAGTTTTGAACCCGAGACTTGTTCAAAACTAAGTTAGATTGTGTGTGACTTTATGAGAAAGTACTGAGTACTTGTGAGGAGTATTGTACTTTGTTGGTTACATGATTTCTCCATTATAATATACACAATAGCTGCGGGGTTTTCAGCTATAGGCTTTCCCCATACATACTGAGTTAATGGGTGATTGATTTGATGTGAGATTGCTTCTATTATTTCCGCATGTGACAATTAATTGTAGAAGAAGGTTATGTGTTATGCATGCAATTCGAAATTGATGTATGATCGGGTTAATCTTTAGTGAATAAGTGATTTATTCAGCTAATTTCTACACCCCTAGACTAGGCCTCATTCCAACAGAGATTATAGTTGCCAATCAAGATCTTCCAAACCTTAATGATGGGCCTGACCTTGTAGACAACCACACAATATTCAATTGAGCTCCTCGCCCCATTATTCTTCTAGACAAACATCTATGTTGAGTTTTCTCCATTCGACATCGAATGTTAGGAGAGAGGGGTCTAGTGATCCAGGATTGCCTCTTACAACTAATAACATAGGCATATGAGCTACTCATTATGTACATACTTCTCCTAGATTGCCTCTTCATTCTTTGGATTTGGCCGTCTAGAGTTTTAAATTAGGATGCTCCTTCACTTCTTGAATTTTGTCTTCTATAGGAGCCACTTTAGCACTCCTTTGTATCGACGTCAATGTACCTAACACGTTCTCATTGACCTACTTTTGTGGTCATCCATTGGACATTAATACATTTATCTTATCTAACAACAATTTATTTCATTGAGGCTAATGAGGCTCAGGCCAAGCCCATATAGCTCCCTTTTGCAGTGGTTTCAATGTCTCTTGTGCTTGGTACTCTTCATTTTTTTGATTGTGTGCACTTGATAACTAACTCATCATGTCTAAAGCCCATATAGCTCCCTTTTTTAGTGGTTGCAATGTTTCTTATGCTTGGTACTCTTCGTTTTTTTATTGTGTGCACTCGATAACTAACTCATCATGTCTAAATTGGTGAACTCATTCTTTGATTCAGACAATTATATGGGCGCAAGATCTATAAGTCTTGGAGTCTTCACATGTAAAGCACATCATTTTACAATAAGTTGTCAAAAGATGTGTGTAGTGGTGATAGAGCTCTAATTAAGCTCATTGATGCTAGAGAATTGACAAAATGTGAATTCAAAGATGAAAATCAACTTGCACTTTTGAGTTTTTTGTAATTGATGAAATGTTTGTGCACATTGAAAATGTAATCGATGCTTGGGATATGTGGCATATCATTAACATGGATTTATGTGTGTGGAATCCACTCTTAGGACCAATGGAGGTCTTTTTGCCTGGTTCGTGTTCCTTGGGGGCTTGGTTCCCAGGCCAATGACTTTTCTAGATGGGGCTATCTCAATCAAATGTTCTATTGGTGGAAAAATTGAAATCCCGAAGCATCTATTTTAGTTTTTGGGTTTGCTAAGTTTGCATGGGATTGAATGTTTAACTTTTGTATCAAGCTTGTCCATGTTGTTGAATCTTGGATAGCTACATAAATAGGAGATAAAATTTCATGGACTGTTTACTTATTAGAACATTATGTTGTTTTTCTTATTTAGAAAAGAAGGAATGGAGCTTTTGTTCAACAAAACTCAACCTAACAAGTGTTTTACCTGGTATGATGGTTCTCTGATATGTGCTGTTGAGAATGCAGCAAGATGATGGAGCTTAGTGAAATGAAGTCGCCTTCACTAAGTGGGCCCGCAGGCAAATTCTGGCGCAAAGTCTATTTTTAGACATACGGAGCATAATTTGGGAATTCTACTTGGAGATTCTTGATGGATGCTACATGTCGGTAAAAATAGATGAGACCCTATTTTTTAGGACCCAGGCTATTTTTAGACTGATCTCCTAAAAATATGGAAGTCAAATATTATTTACCCTTAATAATATTTTGACTATAAACAGCAGTTTACTCTCTTGGCGCACTTCAGTTTGAGTCATGGAGGTGGCTCATGCAACTGACACAAGGAATCACGTGGTTCCTAGGGGTTGATGGCATCTTGCATGGTTTACTTCAGTTAGACTTCAGTGGCAGAAGTTTTGGAGGAGTTAACGGGACAAATAGTGGAGTTGTGTTCTATTTGTTTTAGTTGAACTAGTTGGGATTAGTTAAACTAACTAATCAACTAGATATGAGTGGAGTAAATTAAATAATATTTAATTTACTAAATATTAACTCATTAGTCAACTCAAGAATACTTCAGTTCACTACAGTGCATGATCAGTTCAGTGGAGACCAGTGGAAGAGGTAGATGAAAGGGTGAGTAAAGCTATCAGTTGGTAGATTTGTTTTGCATGAGATTTGCATTACACTTGGAGGAATTGTCCATGACAATTACGCAATCAAGGGAAGGGGATTCGAATCTTGAACCTCTTCATATACAGGCCATGATTGCGCAATAGAGGCAAGGCAATTGGCGGGGAGTTTTGAACCTCAGACTTGTTCAAAACTGAGTCAGATTGTGAGTAACTTCATGAGAGAGTACTAAGTACTTGTGAGGAGTATTGTACTTGTTTGGTTACTTGATTTCTCCATTATAATATACACAATAGCTGCGGGGTTTTCAGCTATAGGCTTTCCCCATACATACCGAGTTAATGTGTGATTGAATTGATGTGAGATTGCTTCTGTTATTTCCGCATGTGACAATTAATTGTAGAAGAAGGTTATGTGTTATGTATGCAATTCGAAATTGATATATGACCAGGTTAATCTTCAGTGAATAAGTGATTTATTCAGCTAATTTCTACATGTGCAACTTTTCATTTGTAGATAAAATTATAGGCCTAGAAGGTTGAGATGGATGTGTCGTGTTTGGATTACATTTGTGTTAGTCTCTATAGTTTTGGGACTCTACCTTGCACCATGAATAGGGAACCTGCCACCAACTCCTTGTTCCTCTTGAACAACTCTTGAAAGTGCTAATGCTTCAAAGGTAGGTCTCGCCATTGTTCTCACAGAGCAGCACCACAATTAGTCTTCCTTGCCTCAACAATATATTGATAATTTTCCTTGAGTAACTTTAGCTATCTCTCCAATCAAGAATCCTCCCAAGTTTGGGCATGAAAATGTTGGGTGGGTGATATGGGCATACAATAAGGATATAGATATATACAAGAATGAAATTCTTGAGAGAGAGAGAGAGACACGAGATTTGGCAATGTATACATATGTTGTACAAAGTTATATCATGTATATGTAGGAGTACAAAATTTTGTGAGAGTCTTCAAGTTTGATGAAGTCTATAATAAAATACACTATAATAAATGGGTGATCAATTTGGACCTATCGAAAAGCACCAAAGTACAAAAGTGTTCTAAAAAACAACTATAATACATGTTCATAGATATTCGCTAGGCTAAATCTTGTTAGTTCAACTTGGCTTAGAGAAAGGAACCATAGTTAGCCTCCCTTGCCTTGACAATAGATTGATAAATTTCCTTGACTAACTTTAGCTATCTGTAAAATTGAGAAGCCTCCCAAGCTTGGGCTTGGAAATGTTGGGTGGGTGATATGAGAATGCAACAATGATACACACACTCGTATACAAGAATAAACATCTAGAGAGAGGAGGTTTTGCAATGCACATTTATATAATGTATATGTAGTAGTACATAATAATACAAGAGTGACGGAGTTTGATGTAGTTTCCAATAAAATGTAATACAACAAGTGAGTGACCAATGTGGGCCTATCGAAGAGCACTGAAGGACAAAAAAGTCTACTAAAGTATGACTATACATGTTCACTAGGAAAAATAGTTCATCCTTGCTTAGAGGAAATTGTCTACAATTTTACACTGTAGTTGAGGGTACACCCCTTCCAGTGAAATACAAAATAATCCTTAGGATGTATGGTTAGGAACCATATTTTGCTTGAACAAGTGGTAGAAAACTAATGGATGACCTCCTTAAGAACAAAAATAGTGATAGCATGTTGAAAGTCAGGAAGGAGAAGTATTGATGTAGAAGGACTGTGAATAAGAGAAATTGTACACGTAGTGTTGTATTTGGCAGTTGGGAAAGATGAACTTGTTTTGATTAGTAGTTGAGGTGCTTGGGAACAAGGAGTTGAGTGCATTCTTGTCCAAAACACAAGGAGGATATGGAGAATTTTGTGGTGTAAGGAGTCCTTGTTTAAGTGGCAAGTCATTGTGAGTTGTCTAGATTTTTGACGAAGAAGTAGAAAATGCGGGCATAAGTTGAAATGAACAAAAAGAGAAATGTCCAGTGAAGCCGGGAAGACTTGAGAGGATAGACGAATTTTAGATGACTCTCTAACACCATAGGCTTGCCAAGTAGTAGCGTTGGACATATTCCTCCTTTGGAGATAGATGGATCTAGTCCATATGGTTTTGTCGATGGAGCATCACAAGGGAATCTAAGGGTTAGTGTCGCTGGTGGAATTATTCAAACTTTTACAGTCTCCTTTTTTGTGTAATGGAGAGAAGCACAAACTATGCAACTGAACCTACTGTTGCATAATTCTAGACTCTATATGAACCAAAAGAGAGATGTCCATTGAAGGTGGGATTGAGAGGATGATATATAAGTGAATTCTAGATGATTCTCCAATTAGTGGTGTTGGATAGATTCTCCCTTTCGAGATCAATAGATATATGGTTTATTTTGATGGAGCATCACAAGAGATAGTGGGCCTTGTGGAATTCTTTACATCTTAGGCTTTCAAAGTCTCGTCTTTGTTTATTGAATAAAGATGGGCACAAAAAAGGCTGTTCAGTGTTAAGCCTATGGTGGCATCAATTTCTCTGGATTTGGATTTGGGTTTTAGTAACTTTCATATATCTAGGGATTCAAAGTTGGTTATAACATGGGTCGAGGGTGCTTTGGAGCATAGGAACCTACACTTTCATGGAGCTATTCAATCTACGTGGGATATAAAGAATCATTTTCAGTTTAGCACCCCTCAAGATGTGATGAGGGAGTACAATATGGACGTTGATCGCTTGTCAAAATAGAGATATGATGTTTTAGTTGGGGTGCTCCTGGTATCTATAAGTTTTTTGATGGCCATTAAAGGTTTCAATCTCCATGCATATCTTGGATTAGACATCAGATCTCTTGATATGTTGATATCATTGTTGAAAAAATTGATAGTGGCAAAATTGGTGAGGGTATGGAAGACAACTTCTTGATGACATTGGCAAAATATTCACAACAAAAATCAACAAACTGCAACGAGCATAAAAAAATACAAAATAAGTTTAATCTTTTCAAAATTTGAAATATATAAACACGTTGCCACATAAATAGGGAGAAAACATCGATATATATGTAGTGGAGCCCAAATAAAATATGATACATCAAAGTCAATACTGGATTCAAAACCTTGATAGCTGTTCAACCAAGTACTCAAAAAATGGACAACTCATACAAAATGGCATCAAATATATAAATGTATCTTACCATCCAGAGTCATCTACTATGACAAATCTAGTATCTTGCTGTCTAGAATCAACTCTCTCTCCCTCTTTTATAGGAAAGCGTCATGTCTCATTTGCCACTAGAAAGTCGTACAAAATCTGTATGATGCTAACTGATGGGTGTAATTGTATCAATCTAGTAAAAGGTGGTGCAGATGTTGCCACATCACCCTCCATGATGTTGAAGTCCTCTGTGCCCAACTCTTGTTGCTCCTACCCTGCCCCTTGCGCTTGTTGTTGGTGCTCCTCTAACCTTGTAGGTGCCCCCTTCATAATGGGGGCCTTACTCTACCCTCCACTTAGACAATATGTTAATCTTGGCGAAGGAAATGGTGCGTACAATAGATATCTTCTCCAACTGTCTTACCCAAAGTTAGGGATTGTAGTGGACATATACTAGAACAATAAGACGTGGGGAATCTTATGTTGTAAGAGGGTCATAATAAATTTAATGAATCTTGAGGGTCATATATCGCAATAATTGTAATTGCTTAGTTGAAGTTCTAACCTTATGCGCTTCTTTGATTGTATTTTAAAAAAACACTTCAATTGTATCACATCTTGATGTGCGCTACAGATTCTGCTAAGGACTTGGATGACATATTTTTGTAAATTTGGTGCATTTGCACCATAATTTTTCCACCAAGCATTTATGACGAATATGAAAAGAAATAATTAAATTACATTTCATTAGAATGGAAAATAGGAAATACATAATCCAACTTTCAAATAAAACATAGTTAAAATTTTAAATTCTAATGGGCTCACGTGGCGTTGTGCTATAGGTTTTGCTAAGGACTTGGATGACGGATTTTTGTAAATTTTGCATTTGCACCATAATTTTGTCACCAAGCATCTACAACAAATATGAAAATAAATACTTAAATTACATTTCATTAGAATGGAAAATAGGAAATAGGGAATACATAATTCAACTTTCAAATAAAACACATTTAAAATTATAAATTCTAGTGGCTCAGATGGATGGACAGATACAAGGCGTAGACCATTGATAAATATCATTGCCACTTCATCAAAAGAAGCAATGTTTTTAAAGGCAGAAGACTGCTCAGGAGAGGTAACAGATGCACAGTTCATTGTTGTTGTTATTATAAAATCTATTGAACAAATAGGTCCTAACAAGTTGGTGCAAGTTATCACGGATAATGCACCAGTTTGCAAAGTTGCAGGTTTAATTATTGAGGGGAGGTATGACCACATCTTTTGGATACCTTGCATTGTCCATAATCTAAATCTGATCTTAGAGGAGATCGACAATAAAGTTCCATGGATAAAGGAAATCACAGGGGAAGCAAGGGAGATTGTTAAATTCATCACCAACCACCACCAATATTAAGCAATATTTCGAGAGTACTCCAAATTGGAGTTGTTAAAAGTCGCTGAGATAAGATATGCCTCAAACTTCCTAATGTTGCACCACCTTTTTGAGGTTAAGCAAGCATTAGTTTCTATGGTGGCGAGTCAAGTTTGGGCTGAGTGGAGACATGAAGATTTAGAATGGGGATATATGGTGTGTAGATCGTGCCTTGCTGAAGATTGGTGGAGCAAGATAGATTTCTTGTTAAAGTTCACAACCCCTGAATTTGAGCTTCTTCAGAATGCTGACACTGACCAACCTTTCTTAGGAGAGGTATATGATGGCATGGATTCCATGGTTGAGAAAAATATGGAAATCATTTCATAAGAGTCTCCACAACTTTTGTTTGTAGATATGATCATTTTGTCGATTAAGTCAAGAAAATCATTGTTGATAGGTGGAACAATTTCAACACTCCATTGCCCACTTAGCACATGCCTTGAACCCCAAATTTTATGATGAGGAGCTTATTGCTCGAAGCAATGGGAAGAGGAAGGCACCCCATAAGGATAGAGATGTGGCTAATGGGGTGAAAAAAACACTTATGAAAATGTTTCCTGTTCATCTACATAGGGAGGTGAAGGAAGAATTTGCTAGTTTCGCTGCAGGATTAGATGATTATTCAGATATCTCATCTTTGGAGGAGAGAAACACCATGAATCCAGTTAGGCGGTGGAATTATTAGGAGAAAATGGTGTATGTTAGCAAAACCCCTTGCCATTCGTGTCCTTTCATAAGTGGCAAGCTCTTCATCAACAGAAAGGAATTGAACACCTTCGGTTTTATTCATTCTGTGAAGTGCAACAGGTTGGGCTCACAGAAGGCAGAGGATATTGTTTATGTGCACTCCAACCTTCTCCTTGCATCTCGTAGGGGTCCAGAATATAGCAATGGTCCTTCTAAAGAATGGGATGTGGATCCAAAAAGTCATGATTTGGAGCTTTTTCTTGCTGCCATGAATATTGAGGACCAGGAGCATAGAAGTGGAATTGGCCAATCATCTTCTTCAGCTCCACCATCCACTGTTGAGCATGCTTCTGCTTCTATTTTTGATGAGCATTATGATGATGAGTATTAGTCTTTTGTCTTTATAGTACTTGCAGCCTCATTGACATTGGACAATTTAATCGTAATGTTTAAACCAATGTCACTAGACTCGGAATTGACAATAAATCGGCGAGGCAAAAGAGCAAAGAGTTTGAATCGGATCGGGAAAAAATCGGGAAAAAATCGGCAAATTCAATAAATAAAGATATACACATATATTGAATTAAAACAACAATTTTTCATTGATATTCAAATTTTCAATAAAGCCATGTCCAAACAATGCATAATATCAATAGATGTCCAAAATATCATGAATGAATAAGTATCTCATATATGTTATGAGTCCAGACTCTAAACATGATCCGAAGTACTGAGTCGTAACCAGTGACTACATAGAACCAGAAGCACATGCTTCTAAAAGTTTACAAAATACTGCCAAGCAAATCAGTAAATACTAAAAAATCAATAACTGAGAGTCTAAGACTCTAATAGTGAGAACTAGAAGCTATTCCTCCCACTCCTTCGCTTGCTTGACTCTCTAAGTTCTCCAAGTCATGTAGACTTAAAAGGGGAGCCTCCTCCTCTAATTGGACCCAATCTGATTTATTTGTAGTTTGTAGATCTATTTCCTCAAGGTCGATTGGTGAATGATCCAAACCTGTCATTATCATGAGACATTGAAATGTAAATTAAAGTTTGAACTTTAAAGTTTAAAGTTTAAATTTTAAAGTGCAAATCAAATTATAAAAACTTCAAATTCAGGCTCTCACCTAGTATTTGCTTGTTGCGAAGTCGTAGATTGTAATGGACAAATACAAGGTCATTTAAGTGCTTTTGTGTCAATCGATTGCGCTTCTTAGAATGTATTTTCTCAAACATGCTCCAGTTGTGCTCACAACCTGAAGCACTGCATGATTGGTTTAAGATTCGAATGGCGAATCTCTTCAACTCTGGCGTATCACTACCAAAATTTTGCCACCAAAGACCTAGAAAATGCCAAGTGTTTGTGAGTTGTAAGTACTAAATACTAAAAACTTAAAAAGAAAACAAAATTTAATAAAACATTTAACATACAAAATAAATTTTAAAC
The DNA here is from genome assembly GCA_034641835.2 of Pinus albicaulis. Classification (NCBI taxonomy): domain Eukaryota; kingdom Viridiplantae; phylum Streptophyta; class Pinopsida; order Pinales; family Pinaceae; genus Pinus; species Pinus albicaulis. Next base: position 110,109 of record JAXQQM020077711.1, on the reverse strand, counting down.
AAATTTAATGAATTGATGAAGCCTTCAGGGTACCTGACAACATCTTAGTCCTTTCTCGTATAGCACTGGTATAGGAAAATAATTTGGTTGGCGTCCTATAATCCTATAGTTGGGAAAAGACACGGCTTTGAAATTCTGGATCAGGGGAGCACCTTTCAATGCATGTCATAAGTCCTTTGCCAACCTCCCTATCTTCATTAAATTTTCTCTTATCATAAAAGTAATCTGGGTTTAAGAAGTACCCAGCAACATGTAAGGGGGAATGCAATTGCCTATCCCAACGTGCATCAATAATATCCCAAAGAATCAAATACTTTGCCTCCTCATCGCCATATCTTCTTTTGATGGCCTCCTTTGCGAGATCCATCGCCTCATAAATGTAACCCATGGCAGGTTTGTCACCATCAACCATCTTGAAAGTTCAAGCTTTCAAATTTAATGAAATATGAAACTTTGAAAATAAAAAGAAGCTTGAAATGAAATTTAAAAAATGAAAAAGTTAAAACTAAAAGACTTGAAGTCCCTGAGAACTCTGACAAGGGACTCTGTCACAGCAATAATCTCATCGGCATCTTTCCAAAAACCGTCATTAAACACAAGTGCAACAATTTCAATGCCTTCAAGGGCCTTGGAATGTTTAGATGCCATCCACTCAGGTCTCAAGAACATCCTCTTCAGATTTATCTTTTGCTCAACTACAGAATGCAAAGATATGAAATTTGTTGCAAATCTAGTCACTGCAGGTCGAACAATTTCTTTACCTTCAGTGTATTTTCTCATGGTGTTTAGGACAATAGTGTGGTTGTACAGGTATTTGGTTATGGATTTTTCCTTCTCCACAACCTCATGTATCCAATGAAGCTTACCAATGTCCTCAAGCATTAAATCTATGCAATGGGCAACACAAGAGGTCCAAAAAATAGTGGGGTGCCTAATCTCAAAAAGTCTATCAGCAGCCATATAATTAGCTGCATTGTCGGTGACAATTTGTACAACATGTTCTTCTCCCACTTCTTGAACGACTTCCTCCATCATTTCACAAATAAGTTGGGCAGTCTTAACCTTTTTTGAGGCGTCCACTGATTTGAGAAACATTGTGCCTGTTGGACAAGATACAAGGAAATTTATTAAAGTTCTATTCCTCTGATCAGTCCATCCATCACTCATGATGGTGCACCCTGTCTCTACCCATGATGAACGAAACTCAGCTAGCACAAGCATGACATCTTCAACACTCTCTAACAAAAAATCTATCCTAAGGCTCTCTGATGTAGGGGCTTTGAATCATGGACCTGCAACAGCGACTGCATCAATCATAGCTTGCCAATAAGGACTTCTGGCACAATGGAAAGGTATGTCAGAATAGAACCAAAAGTTAGCAATGGCCTTCCTTGCCTGTCTATGGATATCTTTTTTCCAACCAGTGCCATCCAAGGTAGGTTGGGAACCAGGTTTTGTGCGGGGAGAAAGAAAAGTGTTTATGTTTCCACCTCCAGTGTTGAATTTAGGTCGATTCATCTGGGCTTGAGTTTGACTTGGACTTGGAGGCATGTGTGAGAAACTTGGGAATGGCATTGAGGACTCAATAGAAGGAGATGAAAAGGGGGTATTGGAAGAAGAAACGTCAGCTCCAAGAGTTCCTATTTCTTGTTTTTGCTTTGCTCTCTTAGCATTATGCTGCCTCAACATGTCAAGGGCCAAGACTGCTTGGTGTCTGACATTATCGTCAACCTTGCTGCAGAGACCTATATCATGCCCGGGTATCTGTGCAAGGTGGTACTTGAATCTATAGATGCCTCCACTACATTCTGTTTTGCAAAATTTACAAAGGAGCTTGGGGCTTCCGGGAATCTTGTCACAATAAGCCCAAACAAAATCCTTCTCCCTCAGCATTGTAGTTGTTTTGGACTTGTGTTTAAATTGTGGCTCCTGTTAAGATTGAAGAATCAAGATTTGAAGTTGTGGCTTTGCTGCTTTTGTTTAATTTATGGCCCCTGCAAGACAAAAAAAAATAAAAATTAAAAATGCAGATAAGTAGGAGAGAGGGTTTTGCTGTTTTGCAGCTTGCTGCCAAGTACTTATTAAAAAATTAAAAATATCTACATGCATAAATTATGGCAATGTGGCATAAAAATTCATAATTCTCCAATAATATGGATACTATAATGTGGCATAAATGGTCATAAACCGTTTTTTGAGGGTTACTTTGGTGATCTTGAGGCCAATGCATGGCCATCTTCATGCATTCCCCATTAATGGCCATCTTCAAGACTCAAGTCCGAGCCTCATAAGCTCATGTGTATTCATAAGTTCATCTTATGGAGCACAACTGGCATTTCGACTGAGCATTTTGGGAAGACAGGGATGCAATCACGGCACTTTTGTTCAACTTCATTTTAGGAATTTAGCTTGAGGTTGCAGAAAACATTTTCAATTTGTCATAATAAATTTATAAGCAGGATATGAGGGGGCCGACTCACAAAATGCTTGCAGAATTTTCGTAGGTTGAGTCTTGACAGCTCTGGTTCACCGGATGGCTCTGGCGCTGCTCCCACGGTGATTCGGTGATGGCAGATGCACTGGTGACTTCACACTCCAGCGGCGGCGGGTGATCGAGTGACTTCACAGTTCACACTTCATCGGTGGCAAGTGCAAGTGATGCGGCGGCAAGTTCGAAATAATGGCTTCCAGGAGATTTGTGTACAATCTGCAATCCCCACTTCATCTAACTGCAATATCAGTACTGTTCATTCATTTCATTATTCTCCTCTTCAGTTTCAGTCCTTGTCTAAGTTCCTCCCACTTGTATAATTCATGGATTCCCTTAGATTTGATTGCAAGTTCAGTGAGAACAAGAATTTCTAGCAATACGATTCATACCCACTCATTTAAACCAAAAAATCGCCCCCAAAATTTTACAATGTCGAAAGTGTCTGTGGTAGAGAAGTGTGATATATTTACAGGGAGCTGGGTTCACAATTTATCGTATCCTCTCTATGATTCTCGAACTTGTCCATATCTCAATGGCGAAGCGACCTGCCAAAGGAATGGGAGGCGTGATTCCGACTACGAGAAATGGAGATGGCAGCCCCGTGACTTCAGCGAGCGGGTGATCGAGCAAACGGACGATGAGAGTCACTGTTTAGAAGCGGACGGTGACAATTAAATAAAAAACTAAAACCCTAAACACCCGATTCAGTCGTGAAAATCGGAAAAAATTGCCGCCGAGTTGAATTGCCGAGTGCAAATCGCGTTGACCATGAGTCAAACTCGGTCAATGTGAGTTTGACTCGCGCAGATTCGACTCTGCTCTTTTGGCCGCCGAGCAAAGTATAACTCGCGATTAATCGGGATAATCGGCGAGTCCTGTTTCACTGGTTTAAACTTTAAATGTAATAAATTATAATGTATCATATATATATATATTTCGCGTTTCCCCGTTTCCAAAATTTGGGGGGGGGGGTCACGTTTTGTACCCATGCCCGTTTCGGAAACTCGTACCCATTTCCTCGTTTCGTGCAACTTAGCTTTGACCTTATCCAACATACTTATATAATAATGCTTGAGTCAGTCCCTTTTTCTTTTAATTAAATATATAATGAAAAGGGTCTCCTTGAGTTCTTCAAACATATATTGACATATCTTTTCAATTATAATAGTATTAATTTATTATATAAATTAAATAATAATGAAATTAATTTAACATATTTTTATTGTATTATTTAATAATTAGATTATTAATTAATGCATTTAATAATTAATTAATTTTCCATACACTACATTTTATATTATAAAACTGATATGTATACTAGTGCAATGCATACGTATGTAGCTAGCATACACATGCTTCGTGTGCATGCTAATATCATATTCCATCGGTAACTCACTATGGGTCATTACACCATGGGAATTAAAGGTTGCTTTACCTCAAGACCGCAGTCCAACATGATGAAACTTGAGACATATCTTATCTCAACAACTTTCAACAACTCCAACTTACAGTATTCTCGAAATATTGCTTGAGATTCGTGGTGGTTGGTGATAAATTTAATTCTTCCTTGCTTCTTTTGTGAGTTCCTTAATACATGGAATTCTATTGTCAATCTCTTCTAATATCAAATTCAAATAATGGACAATGCAAGAAGTCGAAAAATATGTGATAATATATGCTCTCAATAATCAACCCTGTAACTTCGCAAATTGGTGCATTGTTTGTGATAACTTTCACCACCCTAGCAGGTCCTACTTGCACAATAGGTTTGATTAAAATATCAACAATGAATTGAGCGTCTTTTAACTCCCCTCACAATCTTCAGCGGCTTCAGTCTTGAAAAACATTGCTCCTTTTGGTGAATTGGAAATAATATTAATCAATGGCCTATGCCTAGTATTTGTCCATCAATCTGAGATAATGCTAATCTCAGAGCTACTTCATGCAGAGTGAATAGGTGATAAATTTAATTCTCCCTTGCTTCTCCTGTGAGTTCCTTAATCCATGGAACTCTATTGTCAATCTCTTCTAAGATCAAATTCAAATTATGGACATTGCAAGGAGTCCAAAAAATGTGATCAGATATGCTCTCAGTAATCAACCCTGCAACTTTGCAAACTGATGCATTGTTTGTGATAAATTGCACCACCCTAGCAGATCCTACTAGCACAATAGCTTTGATTAAATATCAACAATGAATTGTGCCTCCTTTAACTCCCCTGAACAATGTTTAGCCTACAAAAACGTTGCTCCTTTTGGTGAACTGGCAATAATATTAATCAATGGCCTATGCCTAGTATTTGTCCATCCATTTGAGATAATGCTAATCCCAGAGCTACTCCATGAAGAGTGAATAGGTGATAAAACATCATCAACATGCTCCCTCCTTTTTGAGTAGTTCTCTTCGGATTTTTTCATAGTTAGGCCCCTTGAACCTTTGAGAAGTTGTGTTAATTGCCCTCACCATGCCTTGCCAATAAGAAGACTGAACCACATTGAAAGGGATGCTACAAGTACAAGCATAAATGGCCCTTGCCACTCTTGATTTGACTTCCTCTGTCCCTGAGCATTGATCATTTTAGCTAGTCTACTCTCTTGAATTGATGGACTCCTAGCAGGTTTTGATGTTGCTCGTTCAAGTTTTTGCTTAATTGCTCTCCTCTTCCTTGTTGGACTCCTAGCAGTTATTGATGTTAGTTGTTCAAGTTGTTGCTTAATTTCTCTCCTCTTCCTTGTTTCAAGCACAATCCTTGGCTCAATGTTTGGAGCCTGAGGAGTAGCATTGGCAAGCTGATCATGTCTGTTTTGGATCCCATCGGCCTTTTCCTCCTCAATCTCATACTTCCTCCTTTCTTTTGGGTCAAACATCCACACCCTTTCCCTTGTCATGCAAAAATGTTCCTTCACCCTTGGGTGAGAGCCTTTGTAAGGTTTTTGACACAGATTGCATATCCACTCCGACGAACCACCACCTGCAATTCTAGAAACCTTTGTTACATACCTCCAAAGATGAGAAAAGTCACTCCTCATGTTGTTCTTGGGCACTGTACTAGAAACACATGACCTGAAGCCATTATAGCTGCGAAAAAAATACAAAAACAAATCTGCAATAAAGAAAATGAAAAAGGAAACAAAACACATAAAAGTAAACTCTTAGAAAAAACTAAATAATTGAAAAATTGATTATTCAATGATGCTAGCTTCATCCATCTTACTACAAGATGTTTTCTGTAGCAGGAGCTGTTCAGAAAGACCACAAAAACAAAAAGGATGGCTGTAGCTGTCCAAAAATTAAACAAAACAACCAAGAAGTCTTGCTGTAGCTGCCCAAAAGACCACAATGCATCAGGAATAATGGCTGTAGCTGTCCATAAACTGCACAAAACAGCCAAAAACTATGGCCATAGCTGCCCAAAACAGTGAAAAAAATGGCTTTAGCTGCCCAAAACTCCACGAAACAACCAGTATCATTGTACCTGTCCCAAAAAACCAAAAAAATCCAAAAATATGGCTGTAACAGCCCAAAATACCATAAAACAGGAACATGGATAGCTGTAGCAACCGTATGGTGTCGATCCTCTCTGTCTGAAGTTGCCCTTGCTCAAATCCCCTTTGCTGTAATAACCCTTGCTCATTTCCTTCACTGAGTGCTCAATTCTTCTTGCTCAAGCCTCAGACAGTGTGAGGAGAAATGAAAGGGGCTGCCCCTTTTAAAAGATATTTTTGATCTCTCAGAGGCTTCTAGATCTCTCATAAAAAGTATTATTTTAATGCAAGTTTGAATAAAAATAATTTAAAATTAGTAAAAAATGGTCTTTTGTGGGGCCTAGAGAAAAGTGGGAGCCACTTCAATGCATTTTGGGAGCCCACGCTGTTGAAATGTGCTGTATGGACTTTGAAACATGTTTCAAGGGAGGTGAAATGCATTTCAAAAACATGAAACGTGTTCCAAATGCGTTTCAGCCGCATTTTGGCATTTCCTGAAACTTAGGTATAAACCCTCTAGTGTTTACTGGAGCCTCCTTGCATGTAAACCCTCAGCTCGGTCCATTGCCTCTCTCGAAGCTGCTTGTAAAGTTTAAACTTCCGCTCGGTCATTGCTGCTTATCTCCGTGAGTTGCAGTTGCCTGTAAGCCCAAGCCCAGACTTACTATATTAAGCCTGAGCTGCTGCGTGGAAGCTAGCTCGGGCATTTTTGTTTATTTTTGAAGTTTATATATATATTTGAAAAATGTATATAGTTGAACTTAAAACTGAACCTCATCAGAAAACTTGAATCCGAATCAAATTTAATAGTTGCTGAACCCAAACTCGAACCTGAAACATGTGACGTAGACTGTTATAGACACATGTTTGCTGGACTGAGTTTCATCAGTGGGTGCCTGTTGTCATGAGCCTGAACCTACATAGGATGGCTGGAGGTCATCTTCCAAGGACCATGACAACCCCCTGTGCATTGTGGTCTGGATTCCCTTGACAGCGTGACTTGTGTTTACAAAATTCTGGACTTTCCAGTGTGTGGGTCAGCTGGCCATTTTGGTTTATATTATTGCCTATTAATGTTTGTTTACGACATCTAAGCTGATGTTGCAATTTTATGCCACAAACTATGGCAATTTTGTTATTAGATGCTAGGTCAGTTGTGGAGGCTGCTGATGTGGACCACATTCTTCTCGTATAAAATGCCCTGTTTGCACATTTTTTGTTTATCTTAAGAGCTGAAGGAAACATTTTATTTAGAAAAACTAAATTTTTTAACTCTACATTTGGAGTGTAGAATCCTAGCTGCTATCGACCTAAAAGAAATGCATATTTTAATTGTTTATGGCACAATGCTAAACATGGTTTGTTACATTTCTATAAAGTATTATTAAACATTCATGATGTGTTATCTTCCATTCAGCTGGCCATTTTGGTTTATATTATTGCCTATTAATGTTTGTGTACGACTTCTAAGCTGATGTTGCAATTTTATGCCACAAACTATGGCAATTTTTTTATTAGATGCTAGGTCAGTTGTGGAGGCTGCTGATGTGGACCACATTCTTCTTGTATAAAATGCCCTGTTTGCACATTTTTTGTTTATCTTAAGAGCTGAAGGAAACATTTTATTTAGAAAAACTAAATTTTTTAACTCTACATTTGGAGTGTCCAATCCTAGCTGCTATTGACCTAAAAGAAATGCATATTTTAATTGTTTATGGCACAATGCTAAATATGGTTTGTTACATTTCTATAAATATTATTAAACATTCATGATGTGTTATCTTCCATTTGCTACTTTCTACTTTACCAAGGGTGTGGAAAGAGTAAATGATATGTACCCAATAAGCATCAATGGGACTGCAGGACTTGAGGGCAGTAGTGGTCTTCAGTGCACTTAATGAGGTTCACAGTTTATGTTGCAGCGGTGGAGCACGTGGCTCAAGTTGATACATGTAAGAAGCTTATAGAGCTTGACAAGTTGTGAGTATCCAAAGAGAGGAGTGCCTGTAGGAATTCAGACACAGGTGCTGGATGGTTGTCTTCAGCACATGCCCTAAGGTGTTAGGTTAAGTCCGAGCTGCCGAAATTTGTTTGTTGTATGCTGAATCTTTTGATCTTGCATCTTAATGCTCTTCTGCTAAATGCAAAATTCTAGAAGGGGAGGAAAGCAAAGCAGTAAGGATAATCAAATAATATTTTGTCAAAACAAGGTCACGCATTTGGGCGATTATGGAGAATAAATTCATATAAATCTCACATGGATTTATTATATAAATTGCACATTTTGTTTTCTACAGTTTAGTTTTAAAGTTCATTGTTTTCCTTGATGGATGCTTTCTTGAATGTGGTGATTAAGGTTGTAAATTTTAATTATGGCTTCTTGTTTTTCAAGCGGTGTTGGGGATTTTTCATATTCAGTAAAGTAAAATTTGAACAGATTGAAATATAATGGGAACTCATTATGTTTACAGGTTAATATATTGTGTGCAATATAATTATAATTAAAGTAACACATCCCCCACATTCTCTGAAGATAGCATGATTAAAATGGATTGAATTGTATATCTCCAACCTGATCAATTTCAAATTTATAGTGCTGCATGTGCCGTATAACTTTGCTAATGAGATTGAATTTCTATATTATGGCTTTTAAGTTTTTGTTTTTCAAGCGGTGTTGGGGATTTTTCATATTCAGTAAAGTAAAATTTGACCAGATTGAAAGATAATGGGAACTCATTATGTTTACAGATTAATATGTGTGCAATATAATTATAATTAAAGTAACACATCCCCCACATTCTCTGAAGATGACATGATTAAAATGGATTGAATTGTATATCTCCAACCTGATCAATTTCAAATTTATAGTGCTGCATGTGCCGTATAACTTCGCTAATGAGATTGAATTTCCATATTATGGCATAAAATTGCTAATAGTTTTGTATTTTTGACAGGATATAAGAAGCTGAAGGCGAGTTTGTCAAAGTGACATGGCAAAGGCTAAGGGTGGATCTATTCTTATCAGGTTGGTCTCTTGTGCGGGGACTGGATTCTTTTATGTCAAACGTAAGAATCCTAGGAAGCTTCCTGAAAAGCTGGAATTCCGCAAGTATGATCCCAGGGTCAATCGTCATGTTTTATTCACGGAGGCTAAGATGAAATGAGCTATTGTAGAGGGAAGTGGAGTTTGTATCTTCAATTGATTGTAAAAAATTAAGAGTATACTTGTAACTTCATGATTTTGAGTAGTTAATGGGCACATGTGTTAACGTTTCTAATTATTTGCAAACATAAAATGCATAAACCATTGCGTGATCTATACCCTGGGTTTAGTTAATGTATCTTAGTGCTTAATAAAGGTAAATGGGACATACATATTAGATGTTTTATAAATAAGGTGAAGTTTGAAGTATTGAAAGAAGCTGCCTTCTGCCCCGTTACAAATAGATCTCTACTTGGCTAGCCAATAGATCTGTTTGAAATGATTTTTTATCATTATGAGATGAGCTGAGCGGCCTTACGGCACCAAAATAAAACGTTATTTTCCCATCCATTTGAGCCCGTTAGATAGAAAGATGGATACCCAACAGCAGATATCCTACATAAGATAGGTGCTTTCTCTAACTTTCCCTCTTGGAAATGGCTGAGGTTATTAGAACTAAGATTCTAATTCCCATGGAATTAGCTAGAATTAAAACATGATTAGTGTTCATAATAGGTCCCAAACTGCTTGAATGATTTCATCGTATTATATTATCCGCTCCATGTACCTATTCTCTTATTATGAGATAAAGGGGATAATGTGCTGGATCAGACTGTGGGGTAATCTTTAGGTCATGTAATCACATTTTTTATTCATTATCCAGTTGGGGGTTTTATGCTTGCGTACATCATGTTCAAGGTATTTTCTCATATAGAACTTATGTCACAACTAAGCTTGTAGCATCATGGAACAAACTATAACCATATTGGTATGGTTTGGTTTGTATTCTAGCTTTTGTATATGCCATCTGACCAAGCAAGAAAGATGTATACCATCTAACTACTCTATGACGACTCTTGGCTCCTAGAAGGCTAGTTTCTTATATTGCTAGGCCAATAGATTGACATGCGTCTCAACATTCTTATGTTTTCCCCATGAAAAATGTGCTATTAACATTGGGTCATTGTCTATGATATGTAATAATCCTAAGTAACATTTGTTTAGTGTTCCATAGGGACGTGCCCTATAAGGTGCGGTTGTGCTCCCATGTTTTCCACACTTTAGGGATGGGGGAATGCCTAGGGAAACATTTCCTCGCATCCACCTTTGGGGAAACTTGGGAAACACACGGGGAAACATTTCCCCATTGTGGGGACACGTTTCCCCAAAAGGGTGATGTTTGAGGCCTCCTCCCAGAAGGGGGACACTTGGGTTCACTCAATTTGTTTTTGTCTAACAACCCATGAAGATGGAAAGAAAAAGTGATAGAGCTTTGAGGAGTCTAGGACCTTGGTAATTAATGGTAACATTAAATTCTTAAAGTAGAAGGATAAAACTGTACGTTTACTTAAATTTTTAACATTACCAGTAATTGTTTCAGGGTGTTTGAGAGTGGTTCCAACCTCATTAGACTTCATATTCAAAAAGTATAATTTCATATCCCATTCAAAATTTAACAGGCCTAACAATTTTCAGGATTGCAGGGTTATGGTATTTCCAATTTCAGAATGAGACACTTGGGCACTCTCCCCTCATAATTTTTTTTTGTCTAACAACCCATGAAGAAGATGGAAACAAAAAGTGATAGAGCTTTGAGGGTTCTAGGACCTTGGTAATTACTGGTAATATTAAATTCGTAGAAGGATAAAAATGTTCGTTTACTTAAATTTTTAACTTTACCATTAATTGTTTCAGGGTGTTTGAGAGGGGTTCCAACCTCATTAGACTTCATATTCAAAAAATATAATTTCATATCCCATTCAGAATTTAACAGGGTTAATAATTTATAACAATTTTCATGATTGCAGGATTATGGCATTTCCATTGGATTGCACAATGATACATTTGGGCGCTCCCCCTAGATTTTTTTATTTTGTTTTTTTGTCTACCAACCCATGAAGAAGATGGAAACAAAAAGTGATAGAGCTTTGAGGAGTCTAGGATCTTGGTAAATAATGGTAATATTAAATTCTATGGTAATATTAAAAGTAGAAGGAATTAGGGGAATTTTGAGGTCTAAAATGGGCCTCTTAAGGAAATTATATAATAATAGTGGGAATGATAAAATTAGATTAAATTACATCATCAAATTTTAGAGGGAAAAAAACTATTTTTTCAACTTATTTCCCTTTGGGTTTACTCAAATTTCGATAGGGAACACTCGCTGGATGCATAATTTTATTCTTCATCCAAGGAGTACCCATTTTGCAAATCCTACATATCATTTTTTTTAACACCTAAAAGTCTTTTTAAGCGAGTTTTATAGATCATTATATGCACATTTAATATAAAGGTTATTTTTTCTTTGATCATCTATGAATTTCTTGCATGTTAGTAGGTAGCTTTAAGTATGATAAAATGTTTTCTTAAACATATACGTTGTAAGGCATTTTCCATTATAGATCCTATTTATTGATTAGATGTTTAGAAGCCTCTTGACCATCTGGATCCTTTAGATGACAATTAGTTTGCTTTGATTGTTCCACGTCGCCCCCTTCCCCGTGGCTATTTATCCTCTGCCTTGGTTCCTTTGACAAGGCTCTCAATTTCATGTTTGCATTGGATCTAGGTTGTGGCGCCTTCACATTAACATTTCCCCAAGTTTAGGAGGTGCCTAACACCAACATGGGCTTTGATTAGGCTTGGCATTCCAAAATTGTGGGATGTAGGAACTATGGACAAAATAGCCCTTCTCTTGCATTTAAACATAAATTTGCTCATTTAGGGTTAAAAGTTAAGCAAAATTTCCTATAGCTTCAAATTATTGGTTGTTCCATCACAAATTTTATATTGTTCCTCAACATTAGTGTTTGATGTTGATCTTTGACAAGAACCTTGTTTTTCTTTAAACGATTGTTCATGTAATGCAAGCTAGAACTAAATACATTAATGTAAACCCAAGAAGGGAGGATCTATTGGAAATTGTAACTAGTTTCAGTCTTCGTAATTGTCATTTGTTTCATATCATGATGTAATTCTTATGTATTGATCAAAAGAAGAAAGACAATGTAAAAGCAAAATTGTTTATAAATCATGGCTTGGGATAGTGTACACATGCAAGAAAGCTTCAATTTCAAAGTTGCAAAGGGAGATTGCAGAACCATAAGACTAGGAAAGTCTCATTTTAGAAAGTATCTACTTCATTCGTGTGGGAAGGCAGGTTGGTTGACTTGGTTGGAGCCCTAGTCTAGAGTTTAGCCTTGAAAGTCTCCTTTGAATTTGATAAGAAGAGTTCGTGGGATTTCCCCTTTGAAGGGGTTTTGCCCTGGCGTTGAGCCTATATCTTGTGTTTTTGTTTTTGCATTTATTTGATGATATAGAACATAAACATAATCAAGGTAAAGAAGAACCTAACATCACAAGTAAATGTCAAGTAAAGGAAAACAATAAAATGAAACATGTTGCCCTAATCAATTTTCCAACATTGTATCAGAGCTAAAGATAGTGGCATAAGGCAGCTAGAAGATCACTATTTAGAAGATAAAGGATTTCGAAATCTATCAAAAGAGTAATGGGTTCATAAGCCTTGAATATCGAGCCTTATAGAAGCAATACCAAACTTAAGAGCATATTTTTGGCACCTTTATAAGTCATAAACACTATGATTAGACCACAAACTTGCGCTAGAAGGTTGAAGAAAGTGAAGGTGCTGAGAAGCACTCATTAGGCATCATTTGTCATTGTTTCAAGGGATTAGAGATTCAAAAATCATAAGGCTTCGTGCAACAACATAAGGGTGACCAAATCTCAAGTTCAAGGTGTCCCTTGTGAACTAGAGATAGCAAGGAAGCAAGCTACTCAAGACTGAGAATCCTGTGAAGAACACTGAATGTCTATACTCAAAATTAAGTATACATTTTAGAGATCTGAAAATCTTGAAAAGGGTTCTATGCATATTTATTTAAGAGAACCAAGATCTAGTAGTGGCATAGAGGCTGACCTTAAACTAGCGAAAAGGTCTCCTAGAAAGTTAAGAAGAGTATCTGTCTTTGAAAGGCACATTAGACCTATTCGTGAAGCCTACCTTAGTAATTGTCAAAGTCCCAACCAAAGGATCATTGTCACATCATTTTGATATTTATATCAGTCATCTTCAAGACTAGTGGGAACCCTTCAAGACTAGTGGAAACCCTTCTATTCATCAAATTATGAAACTTCACAGTCTTGGGAGAAGTATTAAAAACTACTCTTATAACTATAGAAAAGCCTTAGCTTGAGGATCGAAGTAACAATGAAAGGCTACATGTATCTCAAAAATAAAGTGACCAAAAATACATTTTAGTCCTATTAAAGGCAGTTAAAAGTCATTCAAGGACCTGTGGCATCTCCTACAGTATTCTCTAGTCAAAATTAGAAGAAGAACATAAAGAAGCATCTTGGAAGTACACTCCTATTTGACATCGTTTGAAGGCAACTCCTTGGGAAGAGTATCAAGCACCTTGAAGTCAATTTCAAATGCAAAGAACCTTGAAGATCTCATCATCTTCTAGGAAAGTTGTAGCTACAAGTGTCGATAGTTACCAGACCTATTAGAAGAATCCTGTGTGGGTGGAGCAAACCATAATCTGAGCTCAAGAAGAAAGGCAAAATTATAAGAGTTGTTTTAATAGTACTATACACTCAAGCATCATCTTGTCAAATTGGGATAAGCATCCAAAAACTAAGAATCATTCTGGGATCATTGCAAGTCTGTCTTAAAGTTCTTGGGATTATTTGGAGCAAGCTCGCTTGTGGTAGAAACCTTGAAGACTCGTGGTAGCATCTATAGGAGTCTTGTCAGAAATCAAGAAAGAAGAGCAACAAAACTATCTCTTGGAAAAGTATTTTTGTTTGGTTCTTCAAGAATCATGAAAAGCAAACTATAATGGAAGCATCAAGAAGTATCACCGATAGGTCGAGATAACAAGATCTTGAGATCTTGAACAAGGATTTATAGCAGTTTTTGATCATGGAGGACTAAGGTATGTAGTCCTCAAGGTACAAATGATTACTTTATGCGTTAGGGTCTAACTTGAAATGCATTATGGTTTTGTCGTTAGATAAGTTTTGAAGTCTAAAATGGGGCTCCGAAGGGATATTATACAATAATAGTGGAAATAATAGAATAAGATTAGATTGCATCATCAAAATTTAGAGGGAAAAAAGAAAAAAAACTACCTTTTCGACTCGTATTTTCAACTTATCTCCACGATTTACTTAAATTTGGAGTAGGAGCTTGCATACAAAATTTAATTTCTCTTCCAAGGAGTACCCATGTTGTATACTCTCAATGGACCTTACTACATGAAAAATGAAAAATAAATGAAAAACGTGATTGCAAACACATTTTTTATGTATTTCTCATTTTTTGTAGAGCAGTGTCCATCAAAAACATGCAAGGAGTCGTACGATGGGATCTTAAAAGGCAACTACTAGGTCAAAGGCAATAATGGAGCGATATTCCACTATCACTTCAACTATGGTTCCTTGCTCTTTACAGACTTTCACCGATGGGAGGAGACCCGGTATACAGGGGGAATCACAAGATGAATAGGTCAATAAGAGGACGATGAGTGATTCTTAGTCCTATTCACAAGAGAGACTCAATTGAATGGGTTGTTTGCTTTGGAATAAAGGTGATGGACTTTCTAGGAAGGGCCAAGAGGACCCTTAGTGCTAGGTATTGAGAGTATGCTTTGTCATGATAGTTCATAGACTTGGAGGTCTTTATGGAGACTTGGATTTTTTGTGATCCTTGTGAAATTGAAATCAACAAGTTGTGGGACCACAAAAGGCCAAGTGGACCCAAAATTAGGTCAAGGATATGGAGTTGGTGAACCAAGGATGTACTTCACCTCATTAGGGAAGGGCATAGGTTCAAGGAAATGAGGTCACTAGCCAATGGGAAACCAAGGGCAAGAATCAATCTTTGAGCTAGGGCTTGAAATATCTAAATATCGCACCATTGGAATTTTGTGAAATTTGGAGGGCTTATAGAGGACACACCAACATAGTTGTGGGCAAGAGATCAAATTCTTTTGATGGCTAAGTCGTGAGAAAATTGATGCCCTAGGTGACCTATGGAGGCTAGGCTTAGAAAAAGAGGGGAAGGTGAGAGAAATAAGCTTTGAAAGTGATCACCTATGGAGGATTAGTGCCTTGTCCTTTGGGAGAGATGGAGTCAGGGAGAATTTATGGTCTGAAAAGTGTTCACCCAAGCAAGGAGGCCTTAAAAAAACTTCAAATGACATTAGGGCACGAGAGTAGCTGCTTCAAGGACTTTTTACTTCTATTTGCAATAATTGATGACTTATCGAGATGTATTTATCAAAAATTATGTCTAGGAACATTCACCCATTCATACATGGCCAATGACATGATGCAACACTATAAAATATCACAATTTGCACTAATTCGTATAGAAAAGCAGTAAATTTCAGACTTGTATAGCGAAGATCCCAACAACATTCATGTGACAAAGTAAATAACAAGAATAAGCATGAAAAGGACAATCACATGTACAAAAGAGTATATCCAATCATCAAATTATGCCAATAATGAAGGTCCAAGACAAGAGAGAGATATCCAAACATCAAAATTCATCCATAACATGCAAACTCGTCCACCAAAAGGGATAACGAAAATCTCACAAGAGCAAATAACCCAATTCAAGTGATGATGATCAAAATGAATTATCTCACTTCTATTTATACACACTAATGAATTCGATTTAACTACATTGGCCTAATTGAACCCCTAAAATAAAATAATGTGCATAATAACAATACTTTTGGTGACAAGCCCACCAAATAGCTCAATAATACAAGAATAAGCCCCTCACAAGAGGGTTGAATGATCAATAAAGTGAGTAGTTGGGCCTTTGAGGATACCTAATGAAGTCCAAGGGGTGCTATGATGTAGAAATGGACTCCAAACATAGTGGGAAAGACGGTGGCCCTTTGTTTTACAAGCAAGAACCTGTGGTGCTCCTAAGTGGATGAGGGCACACAAGGACATCCTCATGGGTCTCCAAATGGATTGAAAATTCTTGTGAACCATTTGTAAGGGCTAGATGATGACATAACCACCCCCTCTGCAACATGAAAGATTCTCTGGGCCCTGGAACATTTACCAAGTGTATGGTGCAAGTGTGGAGCTGACTGGGCGGGCATGGTGAACTAGGTGCAACATCCTCATCCAAAAGGTGGAACACGAGAAATCCATGAACGCTGCTGGGGGTCCATGAAGTAATCTCTGCTATGTTGGAGGCCCATGGCTCTCAACACTCACCCTATAAGAGCCAATGTGGCCCTCTGGAGGGCTAGGACCTCATATAAGGAGACCAAGCCCCAAATGGAGATCCACCTACAATCATGCATAAGATCCAATCGTCCCCTTGCCCTCCAATACAACAAATCATTAAAGTAATCAAGTAAAAGAGATTACAAGTCATGGAATCAATGGAGTCCATGGTACATCCTTCAAATGGAGGGTGTCAATGATAAAATAATGGAGTAGAGTGGGGATCAGGGGAAAATCATTCAGACCACATGTCATGGTTCATGGGTAGCTACAATAAGGGAATCCCACACCTGGGTATGTGAGTGTAGGAGGGAGCAAATCGTTGTACACGAGTTACCTTGACCTTTATTTTTCCACCCTTTTTCATACGCCTTTTTCCTTTTATTGATTTTTATTCATCACTGCTCGGGGCTCTAGGGGATGAGAACATGATGTGTAGCAGTGGATACCTCCTTAAGGTGGGGCGGTTCATTGCCCACTAGGGGTTGGGACAATCTTGGGTTCCTTAATGATAGAGGGGGCTCATCTAAGGTGCACATGAACTAGGGTGATGGCCATGGATAAAGGGATAGAGGTCATGCTTAGATTTTTCCCACATGCTAAATTTGTATGTCCCGACCATCTTTTGCATTGTGGTACATTTCTTGTTGAGAGTGGCCAAATTATGCTTTTTCGTTTCTTTTTAGCTGCATCAACCTTCGGGGCATCGTTTCGGACTCGACCCAAGGTGTGGACAAGGGGAGGGGGAGGCTAACCCTATGTGGAGCCAGATGGGAAAATAGATGAATGGGGCTAAAATGAGTGGAAGGGGAGTGATGTAGGTGGTATCGGGAAGCGGGACCACACAACCAAAATCAGGATTTCCCATGTAGTGCCAACCCTAAAGCCAATGGTTAGTAATGGGGATCCCTCGGGACTAGGATACAAGGGTAACGCCAAAATCAGGCAGTGGAGACAAGAATACAAGCCTTAACCCACTCTTTCTGCCGAATCCCCCTACCAATCCATGCCCAAAAGTGCCCATGACAAGTAAGGAAAATTACTCAACTATACCAATGAAAATCCATACCTTTGGGGTTGGGAGGCCCACCTTCAAACATACATTCATGAAAAGTGTTCGAGGGACCACATGGTTGGTTCAAGTGGTGGAGACAATGGCACGTTGAGCTATTTGGTGGCTGCAAGGTGTTGCTTGTTGCCGACTGAGGACCATCTAGGAGAAACAATTTCTCCTATATACATTACCCATAGGTGGTGGGTAACATCTGACTCCAACTGAGACATGAGCTCTAGGGAAAGTGCACAAAGCTACTCGAACGGGAGATCATGAGAACACCAACAATCTCTTGGTGCCACAAACCTGTTACCTACACATATCAAAGACCAAGCACATGGGGCAACATGTTTTTGTGGTGTCTTATGATCACCCATGCTTAATATTAGGCCGTAAAAATCAACATGAAAGTAAAAATATGCAATTTTAATCTAAATGCAGCTAATCTACCATGAGATATCATATGATAGTTCTAAATATGAAAATGAGCATGCAATGCATCCTACTCTAACATGCATATAATAGAGTGTCAAGTGCTAGGTATAATCATAGATCCAATGCAACCAACATGTCAATTGATCATACAAGAATGCATGCTTCCATGATTATTTTTGATATGGACCCAACAATACAAATGGGAATAATGATATGAGGGGTTACGGGGGCAGGAGGTGGGAAAACAAGAGACCCATATGATATAGAAAGGAACCCTAGAAGAAGGGAAAGACACCAACTGAGAGGATTGAATTTGATCCTCTAACCAGAAGATTGAAATGTCAATGATCAAGTTTATGAATCTTTGATGAAGAGCTATCTCGGGCCTGTCACTCTCCGGGTAAGAAGGAGTGAATGTATCAAACACATCAAGGAAGATATTATTTTGGTCATTGGGAAAGCAAGAAGTGGACTCATCATTGTATTTGGGGAAAAACCATGATTGTTGGTTTTTCGTAGGGGAAACCATTTCTTCATCACAAACATCTATTTCCGGGATAGGGACATAACAAGGGGAGGAATGCTCAAACATGAATAAAAACCCTTTATCAATGGCATGGCTAAAGGAAGCATCTTCCTCAATTTCTTTTACAATAGAGTCATTAGAATTACCCACAATTTTAGAAGGCTCTTCTTTGATTGAATCATCTTGGAACATAAATAAGAGACCCTTCCAATCACTAGGAAGGCCTTCATAAGGGCCAACATTGTTATTTAGAAGGGGTGAAGCATTTTCTTCTTTCCTGAGCTCATTCTTATGGATTTGAGAGAATATGGGGTCTTCATTTTTATAATTGTACCCAAGTCCACAATCAACAACCCAAAAATCACTCATAGATTCTTCATTTATTTGATTATCATGATTTTCCTCGGAATCATCCCATTCTTCACTATATATTTGATGTTGGTTAGGATGCAATTCATTCTATTCTTTAGACATGGAGGACTTTTCCTCCTTCATCCTTTCTCGAAGAATGTTATCCAAGATCTTTACTACAGGATTTTGATAGAATGCTTCAATAAGGTGGTCATCGATAGGACTCTTGTTATATTCATACTTTATGTTACAAATCCTTTCCGATTGCTCACAGTAGTGGGAGAAAATATCTTTGGAGTTATATGTAGCCATTAGTTGCTTGCAAGACTCTTCATATTCCATCATCCGTTCTTGCAATAGCTGAAGACTCTAGGGGTCGAGATCTTCTTCATGCATTCCGATGCAGGATACTGTGGGATACCTGTCATATCTATGGTGGGAATATATGTGGTCAACATGTTGGTGGGCCTTTAATGACACGCGAGTCGCCAGGGTGAATGAAATCACCTTGACAAATGCTTACTTCACCTTATAAGCATTGACCTTAAAGTTCAATGAAGAACTAGGGTTTAGTTCTTCCAATGGAGTCGCCAAGAATGATATATTAATATTATCAAATAGGGAACAAGACACATGTCTCGCGTCCTCGACAACGACGCCAACAATGTTACCGCTCAAACTAGCAGGGGTCCTAGGAGGGAATCCTATAGGGAAACTACTAGGCCAAGGGAAACAATGGAGCGATAACCCACTGTCACTTCAGCTAAGGCTCCCTCCTATTTACAAAATTTCACCAATGGGAGGAGACCTGGTATAAAGGGGGAATCACAAGATGAATAGGTCAATAAGAGGATGATGAGCGATTCTTAGGCCTATTCACAAGAGAGACTCAATTAAATGGGTTGCTTGCTTTGGAAGCAAGGTGTGGGCTCTCTAGGAAGGGCCAAGAGGACCCTTAGGGCTAGGTTTTGAGAGTATGCTTTGTTAAGACAGTTCCTAGACTTGGAGGTCTTTATGGAGACTTGGCTTTTATGTGATTCCTGTGAAATTGGAATCAACAAGTTGCGGGACAACAAAATGCCAAGTGGACCCAAAATTACGCCAAGGATATGGAGTTGATCAACCAAGGATGTACTTGACCTAATTAGGGAAGGGAATAGGATTAAAGAGAGAGTTTTCTTTTGAGAATTTAATGCCATGATCCTAATGAGGTCATTAGCCAATGGGAAACCAAGGACAATAAACAATTTTTGAGCTAGGGCTTGAAATATCTCAAGATCCCACCGTCGGAATTTCGTGAAATTTAGAGGGCTTATAGAGGATACACTAACACAGTTGTGGGCAAGAGATCAAATTATTTTGATGGCTAAGTTGTGAGAAAAGTTATGCCCTAAGTGACCTATGGAGGCTAGGCCTAGAAAAGGAGGGGAAGGTGAGAGAAATAAGATTTGAAATTGATCACCTATGCAAGATTAGTGCCTTGTCCTTTGGGAGAGATGGAGTCAAGGAGAATTTATGGTTTGAAAAGAGTTCACCCAATCAAGGAGGCCTTAAAACAACTTTGCATGGCATTAGGGCACGAGAGCAGCCACTTCAAGGAATTTATACTTCGATTTGCAATAATTGATGACTTATTGAGATGCATTTATCACAAATTATGTCTAGGAACAATCACCCATTCATACATGGCCCATGACATGATGCAATGCTATAAAAGATCACAATTTCCTCTAATCCGTAAAGAAAAGCAGTAAATTTCAGCGTTGTATAGCGAAAATCCCAACAACATTCATGTGACAAAGTAAATAACAAGAATAAGCATGAAAAGAGAACTTATATGTACAAAAGAGTATATCCAATCATCAAATTATGCCAATAATGAAGGTCCAAGACAAGAGAGATATCCAAACATCAAAATTCATCCATAACATCCAAACTCGTCCTCCAAAAGGGATAGCAAAAATCTCACAAGAGAAAATAACCCAATCCAAGTGATGATGATCAAAATTAATCATCTCACTTCTATTTATACACACTAATGAATTTGATTAAGCTAAATTGGCCTAATTGAGTCCTTAAAATAAAATAATGTGCATAATAACAATACTTTTGGTGACAAGCCCACCAAATAGATCAATAATACAAGAATAAGCCTATTAAGAAGGTCGAATGATCAATAAAGTGAGTCATTGGGCCTTTGGAGGAGGCCTAATGAAGTGCAAGGGGTGCCATGATGTAGAAATGGACTCCAAACATAGTGGGCAAGGGGGTGGCCCCTTGTTTTCCAAGCAAGAACCTGTGGTGCTCTCAAGTGGCTGTGGGGGCACAAGGACATCCTCATGGGTCTTCAAATGGATAAAAAATGCCTGTGAACCACTTGCAAGAACTACAATGATGATATAAGTCCTCCCTTTGCAGCGGGAGAGATCCTCTGGGCCCCGGAACATCTGCAAAGTGTATGGTGCAAGTGTGAAGCTAGTTGGGCATGGTGAACAATGTGCATCATCCTCATCCAAAAGGTGGAACACGAGCAATCCATGAGCGCTGATGGTGATCCATGAAGTAATCTATGCTATCTTGGAGGCCCATGGCTCTCAACTCTCACCCTACAAGTGTGCTAATGTGGTCCTCTGGAGGGCTAGGACCTCGAATAGGGAGACCAAGCCCCAAATGTAGATCAACCTGTCATCTTGCATAAGATCTGATGCATACCCTTGCCCTCAAATACAACAAATCATTAGAATAATCAAGTAAAAGAGCTTACAAGTCATGGAATTAATGGGGCACTTCATGGTGGCATGACCTTCCATAGTGGGATTTGGTATGTACAAGTGTCTCCAAGCTCAATAGGGGGTTAACCAAGGACCCTATTAGGTGGTTTCAACCTCTAAATAGGGTAACATGTCCATAGTACATCCTTCAAATGGTGGGTGGAAATGATATAATAATGGAGCAGAGTGGGGATCAGGGGAAAATCATCCAGACCACATGTCATGGTTCATGTGTAGCTACAATAAGGGAAGCCTTGGGTATGTGAGTGCAGGAGGGAGAAAATTATGGTACACGACTTACCCTGACCTTTGTTTTTCCACCCTTCATATGCTTTTTTCCTTTTATTGATTTTTCTTCATTACTGTTCGAGGTTCTAGGGGCTGAGAGAATGATGTGTAATATGTAGTAGTGGATACCCCCTTAAGGTGGGGCGATTCATCACCCATCAGGGGTTGGGACAATCATGGGTTCCTTAATGATAAAGGGGGCTCATTTAGGGCCCAAAGGAACCAGGGTCATGGCCATGGATAAGGGGTAGAGCTGATATTTGGATTTTTCCCACATGATAAATTTGTATATCCAAATTATCTTTTTAATTTTCTTTTTAGCTGCATCAGACTATGGGGCATCGTTCTAGGCTCGACCCAAGGGGTGGACAAGGGGAGGGGGAGGCTAACCCTATGTGGACTCAGATGAGAAAATATATGAATGGGGCTAAAATGAGTGGAAGGGGAGTGATGTAGGTGGGGTATTGGGAAGTAGGACTACGCAACCAAAATTAGGATTTCCTATGTAGTGTCAACCCTAAAGCCAGTGGTCAGTAAAGGAGATCCCACAAGACTAGGATACAAGGGTAACCACAAAATCGAGCAGTGGAGAAAAGTATACAAACCTTATCCACTCTTTCCGCTAAATCCCCCCACCAATCCATGCCCAAAAGTGTCCATGACAAGTAAGGAAAATTACTCAACTATACCAATGAAAAGCTAAACCTTTGGGGTTAGGAGGGCCACCTTCAAACATACATTCATGACAAGTGGTTGAGGGAGCACATGGCTGGCTTAGGTGGCGGAGACAATGACACATTGAGCTATATGGTGGCTGCAAGGGGCTGCTAGCTGCTAACTGAGGACCATTTAGGAGAAAAATGTTCTCTTATATACATTACCCAAAGGTGGTGGGTAACAAGGCCCATTTTTTACCTTAAATTTTTCTAATGGACATGTTTGGTTCTAGCGTTTTTAGTCTTCATTAAAAGTTGTTGGTATCTAGGATTTTTTAAAATCCCTAGTTGGTACTTGGAAAACCTAGTCATGAGAGAAACACTAACCATAATCTGTTTGTTCCCTCATAGAAACCCCGACTTTTGTTTTTTAGGGTTTGTAGGTAGTCGAGGGTGTATGGAAAACCTTAGTAAGGGTAGAATTGGATGAAATTTTGGGTTCAAACCCTAGGGATAATGTTTCAAAGGGAAATATCTAGGAACTTAGGGTTTGAATATGTAAACCCTAGGGATTCTCCCTCTAAGATACCATGGTATCCCTGGATTGTCAAAATTATAATCATGCTCTTGTATTTGTATATTTTTCTTGGTGGTACTTGTTGGAAAATATTGCAGGTACACCAACATAGATTCATCTTAAGTGCCAATCTAACACGAGCTAAGAGGGATCAAATTTCTTTAGGTGCAAACTTATTTTGGAGTGAAAAAAACAATGTGTAATTTTTTATTGTTTAAATTGTATTTTTGAATGTTATAGAGAGTACATAACATGTGTATTGAGCCATTTTATCAGTGCACATTAAACTGGTTTTTTGTTATTAATATATTTTTATGTATACCCCAATATTAATTCATATTAAACTATTTTGTTAATAACTCACATTGGATATCTTATTCTATACAACATTAAAATATTTTTTTAACATTTTTTTTTCTATTTATAGATATATATGAAGTTGATATATAAGTCAAGCATCAATCGTATGCTTCTAGGTGTTTGTCTTAAGTCTTGGTCATTGTAATTATGTAAAAGACCATTTTGAGCTCTTATATTAAATAAAATAAATTTATTTTTGTAATTACAAGTGTTTAAAGGGCTCCATCAATCAAGTCGGCCAACCCTGCTCATGTCGGCCTAGAGAGGGCTATTTGAGCTACTCAGACAACTATATAAAATATGATACACGAATTCATTTGGAAAAAAAACGAGTGCGAGTTTTCTATCTGATTTGCGGCCTAGAATAAAAGTGTGAAGAGGCTAGAAAAGCCATAGATGAAAGAGAGAAGTGTGAAGAAATAAGTCTTTGTTAGTTCTGCTTGGGACAATCTACACATGCAAGAAAGCTTCAGATCCAAAGTTGCAGAGGGAGATTACAGAACCATAAGACTAGGAAAGTCTCATTTTGGAAAGTATCTACTTCATTTATGTGATAAAGGCAGGATGGTCGACTTGTTGGGAGCCCTAGTCTAGAGTTTGGTCTTGGAAGTCTCCTTTGAAGTTGATAAGAAGAGTTCTTGTGCATTTCGAATTTGGAGGGGTTTTTCCCTGGTGTGGAGCCTATTTATTGTATTCTTGTTTTGGCATTTATTTGATGATATAAAATATAAACATAATCAAGTTATAGAAGAACCTAACATCACAAGTAAATGTAAAGTAAAGGAAAACAATAAAATGAAACATGTTTCCCTAATTAGTTTTCCAACAATATCAATCCGATTTTTTCAAGCGGAAATTGGGGTTTAGAAACTGAGCATGCACTCAAAAGTAATGACTTGACCTAAACATTACTATAAGACTAGGAAAGTCTCGTTTTGGAAAGTATCTACTTCATTCATGTGGGAAGGTAGGATGGTCGACTTGTTGGGAGCCCTAGTCTAGAGTTTGGTCTTGGAAGTCTCATTTGAAGTTGATAAGAAGAGTTATTGTGGGTTTCCCATTTGGAGGGTTTTTTCCTTGGTGTGGAACCTATATCTTGTATTCTTGTTTTGGCATTTATTTGATGATATAGAACATAAACATAATCAAGTTATAGAAGAACCTAACATCACAAGTAAATGTAAAGTAAAGGAAAACAATAAAATGAAACATGTTTCCCTAATTAGTTTTCCAATAGTATCAATCCAATTTTTTCAAGAGGAAATTGGGGTTTAGAAACTGAGCATGCACTCAAAAGTATTGACTTGACCCAAACAAATCAATGTGTGGTTAAGGTTTTGAGAATTCAGGGGTGGGTAGAGTCTTATTGTGACTATATATTACACCTTATTTAAGATGGTATCCAAGGC
Organism: Pinus albicaulis; assembly: GCA_034641835.2. Taxonomy (NCBI): domain Eukaryota; kingdom Viridiplantae; phylum Streptophyta; class Pinopsida; order Pinales; family Pinaceae; genus Pinus; species Pinus albicaulis. Next base: position 85,222 of record JAXQQM020077711.1, on the reverse strand, counting down.
TACTTTGGTTAGGTTTATAGAGGAGTGGTCAAATTTGTACTAGAAACAATTCCTTGATTTTGGTGGAAGGCTTTGTGGGATTTGGATGAAAGGAAATTCTGTTGTAGTTATCCGCAATTATTATGTGACAATATTGGCAATAGAAAATTGTTTTGATGTCATATATGATTGAGAAGTAATTGTCGTAGGATAATTAAGGTAGGATTGGTATCGTGTGAAGATTTAGGGTTTTTTCAAGTTGGGTATATTAGATGAAGCGAAAGAAAAAGGTATATGTGATATGGGTCGAACATATTGTTGAAGAGAGTAGAGTGAGTGATGTAATGGATTAGTTTAAAAAGAGGGTTTTAGAGGGGTTTGATATCGGGCCTTATTGCTATGGTGCATTTGTTGTTGGTGTTACGAGAAGGAAGAGACATTATGATTTGTATTGTTTACCAAATGAGATGAGAGGCATGCATGTTTTTCCAGAGACAAGCACATTTTTTTCTTTGGTAAAGGAAAGTTTGTTGATATTGCAATGAATCCCTTCAATGAAAAATTTAAAATAAGGCTTTCTCTAGGTGATTTTAGATACAATAAATTTATATATGAGCTTTGTAGGATAGAAAAGGGATCAGGTCTATAGGGTTATGGAGGATGGATGTCTATAGATTTCTTCCTAGGGAAACATACATTCTTTATTCTTGTCATTGTTCTGAACAAGGCTGCAAAATTTAATATGGTTTATATGCTTCTTGATGCGAGAATCAAATCGCAGTGTGTCCTTGATTATTCTCCCTTTGGTGAAATCATTTCTAGCCTTTACTGGGTTGAAGGACTAGATTATGGATACATTTTGCTCATTATGTTGAAGAAAATGAATGTTAATAGATGATTTTTTCTGATGTAAAAAGAGAAGATATGGCTTCCAGGTTGCTTCTTGGAATGCATGACAGTGGCCATATGTCAGGTTGCTTAACTTTGAAAATTGTCTTTCTCGTTCTTTGTGAAACATGCCAAATTGATGACACTCTTAAACTATTGATGTCCACACGCATTTATTGCCTCTAGATAGGGCTTATACAATAAGTTTATACATATCATTTTTCAAGTAGGTAAGGCTAATATAGGGTTTAGTGTTCTTAAAAAGATACTGAGGGTTGACTACACATGGAATGCCACTTCCTATACTAATTTGTTACGTGGCTACTCAATAAGTAAATGTGTGGTCAATGCCTTGAATTTGTTTAGGGAATAACTAGAAGAAAATATATTTCCTGTGAATATTTACAATGTTATGGTTAGTGGCCTTTGCATGGCAGAGAAATTGGACTTGGCCTTTATGTTCTTTGAAGAAATGATTGGCAAAGGGCTTGTTATTGCTCAAATTTTCAGAGAGGAGGAAGATTCCTAACCTCAATTGGCCTAGAGGCACTATAATGCAAACCACCCACTGTCACCTCATCTTAGTGGCCTTGCCTCTCACTTTATACCTAGGAAATCCTCCCCTAGTGGGGAATCTATAAATGTTAATTTAAGCTAAATAGTTGAATGTATAATGAGGTGATCTTAGCTCAAATTACAAAATTAACTCAATCAAATTAACTCACTTATCAAAGGTGTGAATAATGCAACTTGAATAATTCCAAAGGTAAATGTGAGGCTAAATTTCCTTTTAAAAAAAAAGTTCAAAGAAGGCTTGTGATTACTAGTCCAAAATATCCAATATATATTGATACATCTTGAAGTAAATAAACAAGCAATCTATCTAATTAAGATAGATTATGCTCATAATCTCAATCAACTATGTGAGATGCAAACATAACAAAATGTATATCATCTAATCTAATATTGGAAAATGAAATGATGATGACTAACCTGAGCGCTATAACACTCATGGCGAATTGTTAGTGTTAATGCTCCAAGAAAATGAACAACCATAAAACTTAAAAAGGGTTTTTCCATTCAACGAACCATTCCATCATGTCCAATAACCGTAAGTGATAAAAGTTTTGGATATAGTGTCAAGTTTAGTAGCCTTGCTCACTTAAGAAGATTCACAATGTGTCAGTTGATGGAACTAACTGAATATGATCAAGTGTTGTATCACTTGTCACGATGTTGCTATATATAAAATTATTAGGACAATAAGATGTCAATCACATTTCATTTAACGAAAGCATTAAATATCATGTTTAAATGTCATAATACCGTACGATGTAATGAATGATTACATGTGAAATTTTTTGCTCTAGATGTATTACAAGTAAAGTTTCCACATCTGTTTATAAGCCATGTGTCTTAGGATTACGAGGTATCAACAATTGTAATGAAAGAACAATCCATTTATGCTGAAATTGTATGGAAAGTGCAATTCTTTTTTGTAATTACTTCCTAATTATTTTCGAACAATACTTTTTATCCCACTGCTATCATTGAACAATTATACTAAAAAAATATCAACAGTTAATGCAGAGGAAACAATAAAGATAATAGAAAGACAGCCATGCACAACAGACACAATTTTTCACATGGGAAACCCAACCTTTGGAGAAAACCCAACAATCTTTTCTTGAGGAGAAATTGTCTTTTCAACAAGGTTTACAAATCATAAATTTTGTCTAGAAATTTGTGCCAATAATCCAAGTCAAATACCACTCAAATTTTGTCAAACAATCACTAATAAACCACTCAAATCAACTGGTCAAACAATCAAACTCCATGGTCAACTTGGACTTGCGGTCAAATCCGCACGTGTGACTTGCGACCAACTTGCAGTGAAACCCACACGCGCGCCTTGCGGTTAGCCTATGTTCAAACCCACACATACATCCTCCAAAAACTTGGTCAAACATATTTGGTCAACATTGGTGAAAGCTCAGTCAACTTCAATCAATGCGCCTTGGTCAACTCATGCTTTCTCACATGTGTAGTTGTCCAAGAGAGATAAATTGATGATGATGTAGAGATAAAGATGATCTCCAACAACATATTTCCCCCTAGCTAAATTTCTCCTCCACTAGAAAAGATTCATTGAGCTTGCTATGTTGATGATTTGTCTCACATACTCTCAATTTATGTAGAGATTTAAGGTTGAGTAGAGAACCATCAAGGTGGCTTCTGATCACAAGAAACCCCTTCACTAATGGATCCTACATCACTAAACATTAGACTAGAATTGTTTACGTCATTGTTGGGTGAAAACCTCAATCAATAAACAATTCAAACCCTTTGTATAAAAAAATAGCCACTCCATCCCATAGCACAATGTGAGCATCGTGGGCCATCCACCCCTCACCAAATCAACATGGCTCCATGGGTGAATGTATTAATCTCCTCTAGAAAAATAAACATGACCCCATGGGAGAATTTCTTCTAGTGGGCCGTTTACCCCTCACCAAATCAACATGGCCCAATGGGTAAATGTATCATTCCCCCACTAGTCAAATAAAGATGACCCCATGGGAGAATGTCTACTCGATGCTAGAAAAAAATCAACACTCCCTCTCAACGAGGGATACATTCTGCATCATGCTAAGATTGTCTCAGAAGTATACACACTTGCCTCTAGACAAATACTCAGTGAGAATGTACATAATTTTCTCGTTTGTGGATATGTATTGAAGCCTCATTACTCCTTTTTTCACCATGTCTTAGATGAAATGATATTTGATCTCAATGTGCTTTGCCCTGTCATGAAATATTGGATTCTCCAAAATATTATTTGATTATCACAATATATCGAGGTTGTCTCTAGCACTTGATCAAATATCCTTGCAAGAAAATTCCAAATACACACCGCTTCTTTACTTGTGGCACTGGATCTGATATACTCTACCTTTGTTGTATTGAGTGCAATAGAAGTTTGCTTCATGTTAAACTAGGATATCATAACCGATCCCAAGTTGAAGTAGCTTCTCGAGGTTCTCTTTTTGTCCATTGCACTTGGCCTAATTAGAATCAATATATTCTTGCAACCTCACTTCACCACTTGAGACATATCTTAGACCATATCCAATTGTAGCATGCAAGTACCTCAACAAATGCTTCGTTGCAACCCAATGTACATGCCTCAACTCAACCATATATTGGCTTAGGGTTCTCACTGTAAAGCAAATATCCGACCTAGTGCTGACTACGTACATCAAGGATCCAATCAATTTCCAGTGCATCGTGGGATCCACCAAATCTAAATCTGAAGCAGAATCACTCAGCTTCTTCAGATTGGTCCCAGTAGGTGTAGCCATGTTAGGTCCCGATATTATTAGTATACTCCATTATTGTTGTTAGTGTAACCCCCTTATTGTTATTATTGTACCCTTGTAACTCCCATATTGTTATTATTGTGCTCTTAAATTATTATTGTTAGGTCAGCTAGGATTACATTGTGGCCCCACTAGGATTACATTGTGGCCCCATGGACTCCTATATATAGAAAGAAGGTTTTGTAAATTGTATCATCCAAGAATTGTTCATTTATGTAATGTATTGGAGGTTTCCCCCTCGAAGTGGCTTATTTATAAGGCGTTGATATCTCTTTTCTTCCATTTTTGGAGCTGGTTACACAACATTTGGTATCAGAGGTTTGGATTCTAGGGTTTTGCTGCTCTAAACAGGTCATCGTGGCATTTTCGCTATAACGTTTTTTCTAAGAAGGTTAAAAATCTAAAAATTTTAGGGTGCGAAGCCGAAATCCTGAGGAAACTTGTCAAAAAATTTCAGAGCTTGGTTCGCAATATTTTCGGAGATCTGATCTGTGGAAAGTAGTGCTTTTTTCAGGCTCCCGAATTTCATCTCAAAGAGGTGATCGTGGGAAAAGATTCATAACTCTCTCTCTGAGCATCGGATTGTAGTGCCGTAAAAAGTAGCCGCAAGTACACGGACTGTAGTTTCTTTGCTATCAATTTCAGAGCCGAAGGACGAAACAGTGACATGTGGAAAGTCGTACAAGTTCGCTCTACTGAACTAGTCCATAATTAGGTCATTGTGGGAGATTAGACATAACTTTGTCTCGGAGAATCCAAATCAGGTCAGAACTGTGGCATTCGAAAGAGAATTCAAAGGGCTACGTCGGTACCGAAATTCAAATATTGAAGTGTTGCAATCACAGAGATAATCCAATTTCAATATCGAGCTCCTCAAAAGCAAGAAAAAGGTGGTTTTTTATTTTTATTTTTTTATATACCGAATTGCATAAGTCTTGTTTGAAGAATCAATTTGAATTGATTCCAAGGGCATATTGTAGAATAGATATCAGTATTGGGTTCTAAAAGATGCCTCGTAAAAATAATTCAACACCCATTAAGCCTTCAGAAGGCTCTACTATGACTCATGAAGATGAAGAATTGCAACATGATCTATCAAAATTACAAGAGCAAGTGCACCAAATTTCGCTCTCGCAAAGAGCAACGAAAAATGAAATGGAAGTTTTGAAGAAAGGCGTGGAAGCTAAGATGGATGGCATGGAAGCTGGCATGGAAGCTAAGATGAATGACATGAAAGACAACATGGAAAACATGAAGAATGATCTAAAAGCAGACATGGAAGGTTTGACAAAGTTGATACAAGAAATGTTTCATAATGGTGAAAATATAGTAGAAGAAACTCATGATGAGAACAAAATAAATGTTAATCATGATTTCATAAACTCTAATGTTGGCAGGAAGAACCACCATATTCCAAAAATGGAGATGAGGAAGTTTGATGGAAATGATCATGTAACACGGATACTACAGATGGAGCAATATTTTGATCTCCATAACATGCAAAACACACAAAAGGTACACATTGCAACTTTACATTTAGAACAAAATACATTTATATGGTGTCGATGGCTTTGCTCCTGTAAAAAAATTGTCACTTGGTCAATTTTTACGGAGGAAATGATAGCACATTATGAGGATACAAAGAGAAACACATTCTTTAGCGAATTGATAAATCTCAAACAAAAGGGCTTAGTGGGGGAGCACATTGAGGACTTCCAAAAATTGAATATAAGGGTAACCGATATTCCAGAGGAACACATGATTGATCTCTTCATAGGCACTTTAAAGGATAACATCCAACATGAAGTTCGCGTTTTGGAACCCGATTCATTGGAGAAGACATTCAGGTTGGCAATAAAAATTGAATGTAAAATTATGGCGACAAGGAAGCCTACCACTCACTTCTATAAAGAAGGAAGTGTTGCTACGCCTAGATTTCCACAACCTACAAGGTTGACACCACAACAATTGGAAGAAAAAAGAGCAAAAGGGCTTTGCTACAGTTGTGATCGCAAATACACTAAAGGTCATAAGTGTGCTGAGAAGAAATTATTTTACATAGATTGTGAAGAGGAAGAAGAAAATGAACAAGAAGAGGATATACACCAGGAACCGGCCATAGAAGGGGAAGAAATGAATCCGACCATATCGTGTAATGCACTGGCAGGAATTACCACTCCTCAAACTCTCAAGATAGAAGGACATATCAAGAAGAAAAAGGTAATAGTGTTGATTGATTCAGGTAGCACCCATAATTTTATTCATTGTAAGGTAGCCAGGGAATTAAATTGTTTCCTATACCCAGCACCAGAATGTCAAGTGATGGTTGCAAATGGAGGAACTATAAATTGCTCTGGAAAATGCCATAATATCAAGCTAACCATGGGGGAATATGTATTTACTAGTCCAATTCTTTCCATTCCTATGGGAGGTGCTAATGTTGTACTAGGAGTACAATGGTTACAATCTTTGGGGACGGTAGCTTTTAATTTTCAAGAACTTTTCTTGAATTTTTTTTTTAGAAGGAAATGAAGTCGAATTACGGGGTATTGTGGGGAAGCCGGGAAAGATAATAAGCTCTAATGTCATGAAAAAGCCTCTAAAGAAAGAACAACGAGGCATAATTGCACAATTATGCTCACTAGAAGTTCCAACATCAAAATCATCTATTTCTGCAGATCTCCAACATGTCTTGGATAATCATTCCAAGGTGTTTGAAACTCCCAAAGGACTCCCACTTATTCGTGATCATGATCATGCTATTCATTTGATTCCAAGAAGTGTTCCTCCAAACATCAGGCCTTATAGATATCCTTATGTCTAAAAGAGCGAAATTGAACGTATGATTGCAGAAATGTTTGAGGCGGGTATAATTCAACCTAGTCAAAGTTCTTTCTCTGCTCCTGTAGTATTGGTACACAAGAAGGATGGATCATGGCGAATGTGTCCGGATTATAGGGAGCTCAATAAGATCACCATTAAAGATAAATTTCCCGTTCCTGTGATTGATGAATTATTGGATGAATTACATGCAGCAATTTATTTTACCAAGTTGGATCTTCGTTCAGGATATCATCAAATTAGAATGAAGACTGAAGATATTCCAAAAACAACATTTCGAACTCATGAGGGTCATTATGAATTTTTGGTCATGCCTTTTGGCCTTACCAATGCACCTTCTACATTTCAAGGGTTGATGAATTCCATTTTCAAACCCTTCCTTAGAAAATTTGTGCTAGTATTTTTTGATGATATATTAATCTACAGCATGTCTTGGAAGGATCGTGTTGAACATGTTGATAGGGTGCTCAAACTATTGCAGGAGAAACAATTATATGCAAAAACATCCAAATGCTTCTTTGGAGTACAAGAGGTGGAATATCTGGGTCATATTGTATCTCACGAGGGTGTTAAGGTAGACCCTAACAAAATTAAATCCACTAAGGAATGGAAAGCCCCCACAACCATAAAGCAGTTGCGAGGATTTCTCGGGTTAATAGGGTATTATCGCAAGTTTGTTAAGAATTATGGGAGAATAGTGTTGAGATTGCAACAAGATGATGAGCTTAGTGAAAAGAGTCGCCTTCACTAAGTGGGCCCGCAGGCTATTTTTGGCGCAAGTCTATTTTTAGACATGTCGATCATATTCTATGAGTTGCAGGATGCTATTTGTGGATGGTTGGTCAAGTTGGAAAATAGATGGAATTCTATTTTTAGACATATTGGGCGGAATCTATTTTTAGATTGCCAGTCTAAAAATAGATATGTCGAATATTATTAGCTCTTAATAATATTTGGACTCTAAACATTATCTTAGTCTCTTGGAGCACTTCAGATAAGTGCACAGATGTGGCACAGGAGCTGACAGGAATTACGTTATTCCTGAGGGTTAAGTGGAACTATTGCATGGAGACTTCAGTTAGAACTCATGTGACAGAGTTTGGTGGAGTTATTGAAGTAGTTGGTGGAGTTGTGTTCAGTTTAACTGAGTTAAACATAGTTGAGCTAGTTGTATCTAGTCTAACTGATTGATACACTAGTGAGAGTGATGTGAATTAATTATTAATTAATTCACTAATTATTAACTCATTAATCAACTAAAGAATACATCAGTTAACTACAGTGCATGGACAGTTTCAGTGGAGACCAGTGAAGAGGTAGGTGAAAGAGCAGTGTGATTATCAGTTGTGACTATAGTGTTGCATGATTTTCAACACATAGTGGTTGGAGATGCCAATGAGGATTGTGTGAGAAAGGCTGGACCAATTCGAGTTCATTCAGAGCCATTCTTTAGCAGTGATTGAGCATTAGAGGCAGGCTAGCAGGTGGCAGAGATTGGAGCATGAGATTTGCTAGATCGGACCTGATTAGTGTGTAGCAATTGGAGATTGTACTGAGAGCTTGTGAGGAGCTTTGTATGATGATTGTTACATTATCTCTATGACATATAATATACAGATAGTTGGGGGTTTTCAGCTTTAAGCTTTCCCATAAAACACTGTGTTCATATGTGTGAATGTTTATGGTTTTAATGTGTGCATGTAATTGATTTTATTTCCACAATTAATGATCAATGGTAGAAGAGATTCTGTATTGTGCATGAATTCAAATAGTGTGTGATTAGGAGAATCTCATATGTATAACATATCAGTTATATATAATTTCTACAAATAGCAGCACCTCTAACAACATTATTGAAGAAAGATGCATTTTCATGGACTCTTGAAGCAACTAAGGCCTTTGAACATCTTAAAGAGGCAATGTGTCGAGCACCAGTGTTAGCTACGCCAAAATTCACAAAAACCTTTATTGTGGAATGTGATGCCTCAGGAAATGGAATTGGTGTTGTTTTAATGCAGGAAGGAATACCCATTGCTTTTGAAAGTCGTCCAATCAAAGGAAAGTATTTACAGAAACCTATTTATGAGAAGGAAATGTTAGCAATACTGCATGCACAAAAGAAATGGCGAACTTACCTAATGGGAAGACACTTCAAGGTAAAAACTGATCATGATAGTCTTAAACACTTTTTGGAACAAAGACTATCTTCAGAAGAGCAGAAAAAATAGGTCACAAAGATGTTGGGTTATGACTTTGAAATAATCTACAAAAAAGGAAAGCTTAATGTTGTTGCAGATGCACTCTCAAGAAAGAATGAAGAAGTGGAAGCATTGCTTTGTGCCATTTCTATTATCCAACCAGATTGGATAACTGAAGCAAGAGATGAATGGAAGAAGGACAAAGATGTATGGACACTCATTCAAAAGTTGCGGCATCTTATCATCCTCAATCTGATGGGAAATCTGAGATAGTGAAAAAATGTTTGGAAGAATGTCTTTGTTGTTTTGTATATGATAAAAAAACACAATGGGTCAATTGGTTACCTCTCGCTGAATGGTGGTATAACACTTCCTTCCATACTGCAGCAAAATTGACCCCATTTATTGCACTTTATGGATATCGTCCACCATCCATCACATCATATTTAAGATAAAATTTGAAGGTTCAAGTAGTGGAAGATCACATCGAGCATCAGCAAGTTCTCCAACTCTTAAAGGATAACCTAAATTTGGCACAAAACCGAATGAAACAACAGGAAAATCAACATCGTAGCGAGAGAAGTTTTGATGTAGGAGATTGGGTATTTTTACGGCTACAACCATACAAACAAATGTCCCTCAAGCAAGCTAAGAAGGATAATAAATTATCACCAAAGTACTATGGTCCTTCCAAGGTGTTGCAAAAGATTGGTTCTATGGCATACAAATTGGAGCTTCCTGCTTCTTCGTGAGTACATCCAGTTTTCCATGTTTCATGCTTAAAGAAGGTTATAGGTGAAAATCTTCCGGTTCAAACAATATTGCCAGAACTTGATGAGGAAGGAAAAATCATATTGGAACCTGAAGCGGTCATGGAAACAAGAACTCGACAGCTACGGAATCGATCAATTTCAGAGTATCTCATCAAGTAGAAGAACTTACCCACTAAAGATTCTACATGGGAGGATGAGAATTTTATACAGAAGCACCCAGAGCTACTCAAGCGTTGAGGACAACACTTTTTTGAAGGAGAGGGGCATGTTAGGTCCCTTTATTACTAGTATAGTCCCTTATTGTTGTTAGTGTAACCCCCTTATTGTTATTATTGTACCCTTGTAACCCCCTTATTGTTATTATTGTGCCCTTAAATTATTATTGTTAGGTCGGCTAGGATTACATTGTGGCTCCACTAGGATTGCATTATGGCCCCATGGACTCCTATATATAGAAAGGAGGTTTTTTAAATTGTATCATCCAAGAATTGTTCATTTATGTAATGTATTGGAGGTTTCCCCCTCGAAGTGGCTTATTTATAAGGCATTGATATCTCTTTTCTTCTATTTTTGGAGTTGGTTACACAACAATGGACTTGCAGTCCATCATATCAAATCTGTTGAGAAATCCAAAAAGTGGAAAGTTAATTGATTTCTCTTATTATGATATTATCTTGTGATGTTTTCATTATTATTATTCTTTATTTTGATTTAACTTTTCTTATCATAAATACTAATGCCAAAAAAAAAAAAGACACAAGATGTAGCAACGCAGCGAGGGAAAAATCCCATTCTAGGAGAAATCCCGGTCAAAATTCTTCCTTCAGTATATTCAAAAGATGAGACGACCAAGACCTTAACAACCTATACTAGGGACTAACTCCATCTAGTCAACCTTGCATTTTCTTCTTTCGCTGAGAAGTAGCTTATTCTTCAACTTCTTCCTTTCAAAAATGAGATGCTTTGTTCCTTCAATAATATTATGTTTCGATCTTGTAGTTCTGATGCAACCTTCTTTGGTTCAGACTTGGTGCAATACAAACTGTAGCCCTCCTTTATTGCTGCCAATGATCGAACTATATTCCTCCTTCAAAGGTATACCAAAACTTTGATCTCTTCTCTGCATTTAATTTACCTCTCTACTATACCATAATCTCACCAAACTTATTCTCTGAGATTGATCCGAACTACACTAATGTACATTTTATACTTATGTAGTGACATAACTCGACTTCTATTATCCTTCCATAGTGGCATCATAACTCGGCTTCTTATCCTTCTACAGTGGCATCTTAACTCCACTTATTTTCTACTTCTATGATGTAGATGTATATGTAATTCAATTCTGTGGAGGAAGCCCAAAAACATTTCATCTTTCACTGATTATAATTCACTGAAAATTCACCGAATTCCTTACTGAGGTTCATTGAAATCCACCACTGTAATCCGCACTTGCTTTTGTGATCTTCACGAATTCTTCACTCTGATTGATCCGAACTTGTTCACCGTGTTTTATGCGAAGACCTCATACTTATATATATAGTTGTTTCTTATTGAAATAGGCCGACATGAGTCTTTGAAGAGAAGTTTATCCATTTAAAGGTTAGGCTGACTAGATGAGGAGGCTAATTTGATGATGATTTATTTGACATCTAGGAGACTTTGATGGAGGAGTCTTTGACCATACAGACTTTGAATTTGACTTAAATAAACAATCCTAAAGCATAAAATGGAGGTTTTACCTAAGAAAATTGACCCAAGCATGAAACCCATGCGTTAACAAGTCAATTTCAATTCATAATAAAATTCTTTTTGCTTTATTTTTGACAAATATATTACATTTGGACTTCAAGTACAATTTATGAAGGTCAAACCTAGTTACATTCTTCAACAAAATATCCTCAAGATATGAACTGTGTACTTCCTTTTCCTAAGGAAGATATCACTAGGTCTCTGCCACACCTCCAACCCTAATAAATAATGCATCAATCCATATTGAACTCTGAAGCCAACTCCCTCTTGCACTCAACAATGAGCCTCTCTACCCAAGTGAAGAACATATCATTAACGTACAACACCAAGATCGAAGGATCACCATCATAAGCCATAAAGTAAAGGTCAACATCTACATCACTCTTGGTGAAGCCCAAACTCATCAAGTATCCATCAATCCTAGAATACAGAGCCTTGAGTGTTTGCTTGAGTCCATACAAATCTTTCTTCAATGTGAAAACATGGGACTCCTTACCAATGTGTGCTCTATGCACACTTCCTCCTCATTCAAACCATTGAGGAACACGATATTTACATCCATATGATGTAAACTACAACCCATAATTGAAGCAATAGTAACAACAATTTTGATTGAAGTGTACCCGATGACTAGAGCAAAGGTCTCCTCATAGTCCATTCCCTCTTTTTGTGAGAACCCTCTTGCCAAAAACCTCACTTTGTAATTCTCGATGCTGCCATCTATTGCATCCTTGGTCTTATAGATCCACTTGGAAGCCACTATTGACTTCCCCTCTGGTCTAAGAACTATCTCCCACACATGATTCTTCATGATGGACTAATACTCCATCATGGCATCTGTCAACATTGGAAAATCGTACAAGCAAAGACGAAATTATTTAATGTCAGGCAAAAGGATTTACAGGGCTGAGAGACATTAGAGAATATGGAAAGTATTTAAAAATATCTAACGTCTGAGGAAAAATCAAATTTGAGCAAGTCATAAATGATTTTGCGCGCAAAAACCTTTGATAAGAGCACCTTTGCGCGCCTTTTGACCCGAAAAGCACGCAATCTTGGGAGTGGCGGAAGTCATTTTCTGGGAACAAAAAAATCACACTCTAGGACAGTGATTTCACACTTGAAGCCGCTTAAAGACAACCACCAAAGCCTCCTTAAGACATCAAGGGAGCACACAATGGAATAAATGTGGCACAAACTAGAATCATCCCCCTATCTTGGGTCACCATCCAAAATGTACCAAGAGAGGGAAGGAGGATTTGAATTCTCCTATAAAAGGCCACCAAGAGATGAACAACTGGAGAGCACATTGTTATGCTGACCAGAATTTCCCCAAGCAATACCAGCGGTGTGTGATCCGGAGCAGAGATAGAGGGGAATCAATTGTTGGCCATCCAACAACTTCAGTCCACCATAGTAGAGAGAGGGAGACTTTGCACCGAGGCAAACTTGGAAGTAAAAGCATCCTTGCATCGGGACTTAGAACCCCCAGTTATAAGGGCCCCTTGGAAAGTGGGATAAAGTTTCATCCTCATTTCCTACCAACACTCAATAAGAGGGGACGTGAGTGCCACCGTTTGTATTATTGCAGTTGTTTGACTCTATTTAGAGCTTTTGTGTTATTTGTTTTAGTTTTTAGTTTAGTTTTAATGTTTGAATATGCATGCTATTTCTCTATCTAGTATGTTTATGTTCTAGCATGTTCCACTAATTTGCTTGACTCCATATATTTTCTACCTGTGACCAATAACTTAAGAAGGTAAACCACACCCCTTAAGCTGGTGTGATTTCGTATATACGTGCACCAAACACACTAACACAGGATTGACGACTCCACTAATGCTTACTTCTAAGTTTATGTGGTTGTGCCTTTTTGTAGAGACCTCTGTCTGTGCTGTGGAGTTGGGCTGAAATTTCCCATTTTTTCTCCTTTAGTCCCTAGTTCATATCAAGTGAAAAACTGAAGCAGAACAGCGCCAATTTTTTTTTTTTTCTTCAGGAATTTGCGCGTTTTTCCCTCAGAAATGCGCACCCAAGGCGCATGTTCAGAGATGACCTACGCGCAGACATCACGCCTGTTGCAGCGTTTTGCGCGCAAAAGACAAAATGAGAAATTTCTCCAATATTTCTATCTTTTCCTGCTTGTAAAGTGTCTGGCAGCCCATAATACATCTTCCAGCACTGGTTGAGGTACCCCGCATCTTTCTAAAGCTCACTCTTAGCTGCTTTTGGTAGGCTTGGTGTCAATTTTATTTCAAGTTGATTTTTGTAAAGTTCACACATAATTTAAGTAGGGGGGGAAATTAACTTGCATTCCGAAAATAAATTATGTTTTGCAAATTTAGGTACCAAAACACCTAGATAATTAGCCAAAGTAAGTGGCCCAAGTCCACGCATGCTTAGCTAGTTTCTTTTTTCTAGTGTAAAAGAAATTATTTTAGTTCAATTTTTGCACTAGGATTTTGGGACTAGGATTGAATTGTCGATAGAAGAGCAAGTAATCTCTGCTACCTTTGCACCCTTCGGTGATCTTAGGCAAGCATATGAACACTCTCTATTCACAACTCACCATCTCCATGTAGTTGATCACGTAGATTAACTAGGAAAAATAGAAAGCGGCCCATATCCGCACATGTTTTTCTTTTGAGCAAGAAACAATATAACATAGTTTAATAGAGGATTTTGAAAATGATCATCGCATATCCACACGTTCAAACTGTGTGCTTGTTCACTTTTTACTCACACACATCCACACACTAAGCAAAGAAAAGACCCCTAAAACTAACTTAACAAAACTTACTAAATTCTCCCCATAGGGGCCACAAAAGAATTTATAGTCTAAGTTAGGATCAAGGGGGTAGGCATTCAATACGCCGCCTTAATCGTTCTTAATCTTGAAACATAGAAGTTGACTGTTTAGGGAGCTTTTAAATCCACCTATCAGCCCACAGAAAATAAAACCCGAGCGTGACAAAGACCCGTTTCAGAGGGGGTTACGCTTAGGCACAGTGTGGGCAGGTATCAGTTGGGGCTACCTGACCCAGCTGATACTCGGTACTGTTAGCTGAATTACCAAAAATCCCAAGAGTCGAACACTCACGTGGAACAATGGTACTTAGTGGCAAAATTAGGGCATCTTTTCCATATAGGTGACGGTGCAGGCAAGCGCTAGATCCTCTACCCTTACGTTGGTGGATTTTCTTCAGCTGACTGGGGGCGTCGTAATCTCTTACGGGACGTTCTGCCAACACTCACAAGATATATTCTCAAGACCGAGTTACATTTGAGTGTGTGAGGATGATTAGGTCTTCTAGGATTTGATAATCATACACAAACAAATAAAAACCACATTTTTTGATTGACTGATCACATAGAATTAATTTAAAGGGGAAATTTATTTTATTTTCGCTTTGTTTTATATATGCGATTGGAATTTGCTTTGATCATATTCTCTATTCTCTCAAATATTTCCAAAGCCAGAACTGGTCGACACCATAATAGACCCAACGGGACCTTGTTGATCTAGACGTCTTTTGGACCTCCCCCATTACCGGGAGGGGTTCCAGGTCTTTTGCTATTTAGGCATCTGCCACCATTATTGGTACGTCCTTTATTGGGGCATCCGTAGTTGGGAACCCTGGTCGGTCTCCCAACACCACACCACATATCACTCCTCCCACAACCCCTAGAGGGCAGAGGAGTGCTACCAATTCGGGAAGCCAGTCGAATAGACAACAAGGTAAGTTGCAGATAAACCCTCTTCCTAACCAGAACTTGGTGTTTTCACAAGTTGCAATGGCTTCAACCTCGCAGTGACCTTTTTTAGCTTCGTTGAATCTACTAGATTTAACCAAGCTGACAAATGACCCCATTGCACACAACCTTATATGGCCTTCCATGCCTATGAAGCTCCCTTTGGACATTCCAAAGTTGGAAGGAAAGCAAGCGGAAGACCCAGGAAATCATGTAATGACTTTCCACCTGTGGTGCTCATCGAACAATATCATTGACGACACTATTCAATTGAGACTATTTCAATGCAGTCTGACAGGAGTAGCAGCGAAATGGTATGTGGAGCAACCCTATGCTACACATGGAACCTTTAGCGCCATTACCACTACGTTCCTAACATACTTTCAGTTACCCATCCACCATGATTCTAGAATGGAATTACTGACACACTTTAGACAAACCCCCGTCGTCCATATCTCAGACCATCTCCACGAATAACGACGACGTCGTAGTTTATGTAAATCCAAACTTTACGATCGGGTACTATTAGACCTGTTCCTGAAAACTCTCACTGCAGAGATTTCAAAGGATATGGCGCAACAAAGGCCCATATCCGAAGAGGACGCCATTAGCAAGGCCCAACAACTTGAGCTGATTTATACGCAGTCAGGATATATTTACAATATCTTGTCGAACGCCCTGCGCCTGCAAACTTATAAAGAATTTCCAGGCGTGTCTGCAGACAGTTTAATTGGGTCATTGACCCAAAGTTACTTAAGAAACAACAGTCAAAACCCCGATTATACGTATGATTCTACCCAGAACGTACCAAACCCCGGTTTCCAAAGTCATCATATGCCTCGTCGTCGTATCACCATGGAGGACCCTATCCTCTGGCTCAGGGGACCCAATATGCAGATAGACATACTGACTGAAGAGCTCCCCCCCAACAACCAGGTGCAAACCAGGGACCGCGTTATGCTCAGTCCCCAACACAGGACTTGCCTATGCAAAACAATGCACAGGTGAACTTTGTGCAGCCTTCCCAAAACCAACCACACCACCCATATAACCAGGAGAACTACCCTCCTAACGTGGTTAAGAAAAAAGGAAAAAACAAGCCCAAAGGGAATCCTGGACAAGGGGGCAGCAACCAGCGACACCCTCCACGATCTCAGGCTGGAGGAAACTCCAACCGAAATCAAAACCAGGAGCCAAGCAATGCCCAACGACAGAGAAAAAGGCCACCTCTTCGAACAAACCACTCTTATTCGATCTGTGGTGAGTACGACCATTATACTCACCACTGTCGTGATCTCCCTGAGCTGAAGAAGCTGCAGAGTAACCAAGGACAAGGAGGATCTTCCCAGTAGATAGTTGTGATGTAGGAACCTTCCCCCCATCAGGGGACATATATCACTCAGTAACAAAATCCTGATGACTTTGAAAAAAACAACCACGAAATCTACATGACTGGCGAAGAGATTTTTTTTCAAACACGGAATCGCAAATACAACATCCCACTTGACACCAACACGTCAGGGGCTAGTACTAGTGCACCAACTGCACCTTTGACCATTTCAAAGATGCCTATTGAACCATTTCCAAAGAGGGCTAAGGGACCAAATAGGCGAGCAGGAAACTACTCCAAAGTGGCCCATAATTATAGCATCGTGGACGATCTAGCCCAATCTCCCGCTGCTATGTCAGCTTTGGAAGTATTGCAGTCATGCCCAAAAAAATAGAAAGCCTTGCTTTTTGCGTTAGGAATTATCAACCCTGCCGATACGCGCCTAATGGCTTTTGATTTAGGTAAAGCCACCCCTAGGCTTCCTTCGATGGTCGCCTTTCAGATACTAGTGTCGGTCCAAAATATCACCATTCATCGATGTGTCATTGACAAGGGTGAATCCATGTGCATCATGTCAAAAAATGTTTGGTAGAAGTTATGGCCTTCTGAACTAAAACCATCAGTCATCACGCTTAGAGCATACGATGGTCGTCCTTCAACCCCCGTTGGTCTCTACCAAAACGTCCCAGTCTACTTAGCTAGAAAGACGTTCCATATAGACATTGAAGTCTTGGACGCTCACTTAGACTATAATATACTCCTTGGTCAGAGTTATATGTATGCCATGTTAGCCATAGCCTCCTCCGTCTTCCGCATTATGATGTTCCCCCATGAGGACTGCATCATTAATATTAACCAATTGATGCATAGCGAGAAACGACCCCTAACAAACACCGATGTAATTCTACCCTAAATAGCTACATCCTCAGACACACTTTTATGGTACCAAGGGTATGGCCCTGGCCAGTTCAAACTGTCATCCTTCCTAGGATCATTTCTAGGAGATCCCCCCATTATACCTGAGTCATCACCTGATGTCACAGGAGCTCCGGTGTGCATGATGTCCACATCAAACGCCGAAGGTAGTCAGGACAACGACACAAGCAATAATGACACCGAGTCCGCGGCCATGACATCCTCTCTAGCCTACGCTGCTTCCCAAACCCCTTTCCTCTACCCCCCAGCTGGTTTCGTCTCCCAGCAGGTTTTGGAAATAATGGTGTTACCAAACATATCGTTTGCAATACCAGTTTGGTATCTCATTCCCCCTATTGGGACAGGAGCCACACACATCACTGCCACAGGGTTAAATCCCCTCAGTCACGAGGAGGCCCCACCCATTTAGGAAATGGGCGAAAGCATCCCTGCAAAGGAAATTCCCATTGTAAAATCGATGATTACGGCTAAGAAAACTGAGAAAAGAGGAAAGAAGATGGAAAATCCCACCGTACAATAGGAATCACCAGTTTGCGCCATATGCGACGTAATAGGCCACCCTACCCATATCTGCCCAGAGCTAGATGAATTAAAACCACTCCTCGGCTCTAAGGCAGACGTCGCGATGCCATGTTCTTGTAAAAAGGAACCTACCACCAAAGGTAAAGGCAAAGAATTGCGTACCAATCACGCATGCGCTCTCTGCAGCAATTATGGGCACTATACCCATCATTTCCCAGAGATCTCGTGATATAGGGACGCCTTACACGCCATCGAGCGATCCTATCAAGAGGATCCCCTCATCCAGTCTGCTGGAGATGAACCTCGTATCATCCTATACCTGCAAGAGGAATGGTGGGCACCAAAAATACTCCCAGTCATGCCCCCTCCCGTTATATGCTGCACTCTGTGCGATGAACGTGGTCACTTACTCGAAGAATGTGTAGCCCTAGAACTCATCCACATATGATATCCTATAGAATAGGTTTACTACGTTGGATTTCAGGAAACACAATTCACATGTCCTTTATGCGCCGACAATCACCTTCTGGAAAATTATCACTATATGCCTCGATTTCGGTTACCCCTCGCTAGTTTGCGCTCAGCTACAGTCCGCCTCTCCCAAGAAGATGACATGGACTCGCAATCCATGAACAACTCGACAACCCAAGAAGATGTGACGAGCAGATCCATCCTATTCTTGTCAGCTGAAAAGCGACCAATCAGGGAACCCCTAGTTACCCCTAACCGCTCTCCACAGAGAAGACCAAAATGCGCGTTATGCAAAACGCGCAATCATGTGGTCGCCATTTGCCCTGATTTGGCAGCATTACGATGCTGGCACCCTGTCAGACCACAAAATGAGCACGACCGGATCCCCATATCTAGGCTATTTTTCCCTGTATGTCAGGGCAATCATTGTGGACAACACTGTACTTATATCCAGCAAGTCCATCCCCTCATTGATATGAGTCATACAATAGAGAAGAAACAAGACGATGAGCTCAAGTGATTTAGAAAGTACATCACCCCTAGACCAGCAACCCCACACCCACATCGACATGATGGGAAAGCTGGGAAAGCGCTCCAACCAAGCATGACCCAGGCCCAACCTAGGATAACATGCAGACTATGCAACTTGAATGACCACTGGGTCAATCAGTGTAAAGAACTGAAGCCCCTCGCAAGCAGTTTTCACACAGTCTCTTCACTCCCTCAGAGACTTCTCTCTAACCAAGAGAAGATCACGCGTACCTATTGTCGGATTTGTTCACACTTTCACCATACGATTAAATGTGTGCATCTCCCCAAGCTAAGAGTGGCAAGAGCAGCGTTAAGTCTACACTCTCCTAAAGAGTTAGACACACCCACACCAACGACACGGAAATGGAAGCAGAAGACCACCTCCTCCACAATAGATCCTTTCCGAGCATCCACATCGGGGACGATGAGTAGTGTTGATTCCCACGCAATATACCTTGTTGGCACATTGGTACCATGCACCATTTGCACTGGCCAGAACCACGAACCACAGGCATGCTTACTAATGGAAACATTCATGCACCTCTACAACAGGAATAATTTCCACCCATAGGAAATCGACCATCCTAGCGAGGAACCCAACCTTGCACTTGCGCAAACTCCCATCATGGATATTCTTCCCCCACTGAACGCCGCGACACGATACACCACATCCAATTTGTCTCATCGCATATCGGAAATAGGATTGCAGCCGCCCCCACGCCCTAGGATTTCCACCTTATTCTTGTCGCAAAAGGTCAAGGTACCTTGCGCTTTTGCATTTATTTCTGCAAGATCCCGAATTTTCATGGCGCCATCGAACTCCTCGATGATACCCAGCTGCTAGAACAATGCCTAGTACAACTAGAGCTCGTTGACGAAAGCTGACGACAGTCACTGCAACACAACGAGGCCCATAAGAAAAGGGTAAAAGCATCATTCGACCACCACATCAACCCTCGTTCATTCACCGAGGGAGAAATAGTCTTCCGCTATGATGTCGCAAAAGAAGCCCTAGGGCCAGGAAAGTTTGAAACTTTGTGGAAAGGACCCTACATTGTAAAACATTGCCTCCGTTAGGGGGCATACATCTTGATAGAACCGGACGGGGCATGCCTCAACAACCCCGTCAATGACCTTTACCTCAAGAATTTCTACCCACGAGGGCCAAGCTGGCCTTGCCCTAGAGTGAACGTACAAAAACCCAACCACTTTAAATTTTTGACCAAAAGACTTATTACAAAACACACTCAAAGTGCTGCCATGGATTACCAACCTGAACCTTACTTCAGATTTGCTGATGGAGCATCAAGATGGTCTCAAAGTTTAGCAGCAGCTGCCTGGCTCATCTATCACCTTGGCCGATCACCACTCTACACAAATGGTGTATGCATCAGTTCAACAACAAACAATCAAGCAGAATATGACGCCATCATCGGACTTATGTGCGACGCCCTCCATCAGGGCATACGCCATATGCATGTCTACCTCGATTCCCAGTTAGTAGTGTCACAGTTAAACCAAACATTCGAGACAAGAGATTCACATCTATTTAGAAAATATTTGCGTGCAAAAAGATTAAGTAGACAATTTGACGACATCACATTTACACATGTACCAAGGAGTCAAAACCAAACATTTGATCGCATAGCTAACAATATTATAAACTGGAATGCATCTCGGATAAGCCATCATACATAAAAAAACAAAAACAAAAATATCCATCAGTATAACATCATCCATAAACAGAAACAGGAGGCACAACATGTAGAGCCACAAAAAATATCTCTCACATATATATATCATGGTGTATATGTCTGAGTACAAAAAATAGTGTTGCTGACCCATCGGCCAGCCCAAAGATACACAAAAAGTCGTCAAAAATAGGGGAAACATCCTCATAATGGGTGCTTTCCCCATGTACAAGTAAACTCTAGGGCGGTGCTTCCCTAGGAGGGGCACCTAGACCCACAGTTGCTCCCGGTACCACTACTAGAGCCGTCGTCAAAATTGAGACTACCATTCGATGTAAAATAGGCCGATAGTCCCTCTCCAGGGCCATCACCACCTCTAGCTAGATATCGTCAAGGTCATCTAAAAAACCCCGAGAAGGCATCCCCTGGGTCAAGCGGTCCACTCGACCACAGACATCCTCCAGAACTGACACCTGAGTAGTCAGCTTAGAAATGCGAGCCTTTGCCGCATTAGCACACTCTACCTCTGCATCGGCACGAGCTTGCTCGGTCGCAACCTTGACAACAGCCGAGCTGCTTCCCTCTCCTAAAGGGCTAGCACCACCACCAGGTCCACCACCCTGAAGCTGTGCAACATCTCCTCCCGCCCCCCCACAACCACCTTAAGGTCTCCGAAGAGGACCGTGGCCAACCAATTGAGCCACGGGGCGACCTACCTCGCCAAAATCTGCAAGAGTAACTAAAAATATGTCAGTGTTACCATCAAAACACATAAGCACATATATACTCAAATAAACGCAGAAAACATAAAAACATACATGTTGGCCCCCAAGCATAACCAGGAGGGATACCCATCTCTGAATCCCCCCGGAAGTCCATCTTTTCATATGGTAATGGAAGAAACATCTAAGGGTTGACCTCAAACCAGGCCTCCGTCGTGGCGTTCCAGTAACGCCCCACCATACCCCCACCCCCTCACGGCATGATAGGAGCCCATCTCCTCATGCGAGGCTATCGTGGCCCCCAGGAGGCATCGCCACCACTAGTCTCAACAACACCACCCTCTCGTACATGATGTTGCATAGAATACTGGCGTACGCAAACAAATTTGATCCATTATGGACCTTGTTAAGCTGCGTCACCATCCCGTCATATCAGAAGCAGGAAAAATGAAAGAAGTGTCCGGACCTCAGCCGACGCAAGACTCCAACCTGCAGGCCAGATGCCCGATGTGGAGCCGATGACCCTGCGAGTCACACAATAGCTGCCAGAGCACACCGCTCAGCTAATTCTGTCACCGAGGAAATGCTGATGCACCCCTCCGTAAGGGGCGCCTCGCCACAATGACGTGCCCAGAACCTCTTCGAATCCACCCTTCTATAGGGAAGTGGATACTGGAATGCCTCGCCATGAGGCAGTAGCCTGGTCAAAAAGTATACATCTGTCTCAAGACGGATAGCAAGGTTAGTCCCACGCAACACAAACATGTTGTGCCTCCTGTGCCAATGCTGGATCAAGTAACGTAGCAGTTAGTCCTGAGACCGAAGAAGCTCGTTCTCCACGAACTTTAGGAGCCCCCATTGCGCCAACTTTCGGCGCGCCTGACCATCGGCAACTAATGCAGTACAAAGCTTAGGCTAATCCCGCTCCCTCCACAACAACCTGTCATCCAAATAGCAACCCATCAGCAACAGAAAAAACATCAAAACATAGGCAAGAAATTCATAAATTTTGCCTCGGCCTTTTGCGCCCCTGTCGCTCAGACATGCACGCTCAAGGTGTGCCTGCATTTCTCATAGGCGTGCATAAGGTGTGCCATAAAAGGGAACATAGTGCTTAAGGTGCGCAAAACCCCAGAAAATGCACACAGAGGGCACGCTCTTAACCCTGATCGCCCGCGCAATCTAGGGCAAAAAATTACTCAAAATCCGTACAAACCAATATTGTACAGATCCCGACACCCTTAGACTAAAAAAATTAAACTATAGGACGGCATGGAGATTACCTGGGCATGATATCGCTAATCCCTGTGCTCAGGCTGACCGCAACAACAAAAACTGCTTCGCAGAAGCCTATGACCTCTCAAAAACTCAACAAGTACAAATGAATTGAATTAGGGCCATATCCACCTATATATTGCCCTTTTCAAAAAAATTGGAGGACCATAAAAAGAGATCAGAAGGTCCATTCTCCGAACCGAAAGCAACATTGTGATCAACACTCCATAACGAACAGAAGAGATACCACACATTCGCACTCTCGAAGAAATAATTTTTCAGCGCCGACAAGTATGCCCTCTCTCATCTTCTTTTTTAATGCTCATGACTTGAAATAAACTTTGATAAATAATATGCTTTCACTTGAGGTAGTTTTTTTTGCAGGAAAGCTTGCAAACCATCCGCAACTCCATCCACTGAAAGTTCTAGAGAAGGTATCATTCTACCCCTAGCATGATAGAGTCCCAAAAACTCTGCATATCCTGACATCATTTCTCCATCAGAAATCAACCATAGGTTTCACATATTCGACTGTTTTTATCATCACCTCACCCTGCACATGATGAACATCCTTGTTGGTCAGTAGAGCCTTCCCTCCATGGCGCTTGTCACCCACAATAGACCATATATCACAACAAAAGTGACGCCATGGCCATACCACTTTAGTCCGGGAAGCACCTCATGCCCATCCATCCATCATGCATAAGGTCAAGTTTTACTGTACAAAATAAAACCCCTTTCCTGGACGGCCAGGTTGTACAAGCAGATCAAAAGCGCACTACCACGCCTCGCATTTGGCCCACCATACCTCCATCAACATAATCCCATCTGCGATAATTTTTCATCCACTTCATCAACCTCACACATGAGACCAACCAATGGGGCCCCCACCCTCAACAAAACATCTTCCTCATGTCATCAGTGAGCGAACACTTTCATGTTTTGGGGCACCCGTCTTTGTGTTTTGTACAAACCAAACCCTATTATTTTATTCTTTTTGTAAGTGTACAAAGACCGCAAATAGTGCACTACATCCTCCACCCACTCATTCATTTTTTCTCCTATTGCAGTAGTCCCTGAACACCCTTGGTCGAAGTATCACACCCTCATGCAAAAGCCACCATGACATTCATAACTAGTTTGTACCCACCCTGGAAGTCCTACCGACTCCAAGGATTTTCTCATCAGAAATACTTATGACTTCCGCCAAGTTGCTTATTAAACTCTGACATTGGGCCACTGAATCTCCATCATCAGTTTTCAGTCACCCCTCATCACCATGCCTATGTTAAACCCATCACATCCATGATCCTGATCCTTCATATCAGCGACCCCTTGTTCGGTTGAGGCTTCCTTTTTATCGAATTCAACACCTATTTTCCAAAAAGGAAGCGGTACCTTGGATCACCCCTTTCCATAAAAGGGGAATCCTCAGGTGGCACTGTGGGAGACATCATTGCCTACAGATGTCATTGATCCTCTTGACATTCGACTACAACACAAGCTTTCATGTCAAGATGGTATCGTACCTTACAACCATTGCACTTTGTTCAAATTCGTCGAAGACCCGTGCCTTCATAAGCGTCTCTTTCAGCAATTCTTACACGGGAAGGTCCCAGCCAACACCTATGCATACAATACACAATTATATGCCATACCAAGTTTACGCATATGGGTACCACGTTCCACCTATTGTCAAAGTAAAAACGCCCCTGAGGGCGTCAATAGTCGCCGTCATCAACCACCAGATCACTACCGTATTAGTGACACATACATAACATGTATTTGTCAAATATATTTGTTTAACTATCAACAACATTACGAGCATGGGACATGCTCGCCTCGTAGAAAATTTGTATATTGTATTATATTTTCTTACAAGGGTCCCACAGGACATGGTCATTCTTCGAAACGGTGTAGGGTGTCTCCAAATTCGAGCTACACGTAGGTATCCCTCTCTCTACGCAAAGTATATAGAAAAGAAACTATAATGTATTTTGGCTATACAGTTCTTCCTAGACCTCATACATTAGGGGGCAACTATTAACACTGGAAAATCGTACAAGCGAAGAAGACATTATTTAATGTCAGGCAGAAGGATTTACAAGGTTGAGAGACATTAGAGAATCTAGAAAAAGAATTTAAAAATATCTAAGGTCTGAGGAAAAATCAAATTTGAGCAAGTCATAAATGATTTTGCACACGAAAACCTTCAATGAGAGCGCCTTTGCGCACCTTTTGACCCGAAAAGCGTGCAATCCTGGGAGTGGCGGAAGTCACTTTCCGAGACCACAAAAAGCACACTCCAGGAAAATTATTTAACACTTGAAGCAGCCTAAGGACAACCACCAAAGCCTCCTTAGGACATAAAGGGAGCACACAATGGAATAAATGTGGTATACAATGGAATCATCCCCCTCTCTTGGGTCACCATCCACAATGTACCAAGAGAGGGAAGGAGGATTTGAATTCTCCTATAAAAGGCCACCAAGAGATGAACAACTGGAGAGCACATTGTTATGATGGACATAATTTCCCCAAGCAATACCAGCAGTGTGTGACCCGGAGCAGAGATAGAGGGGACTCAATTGTTGGCCATCCAACAACTTCAGTCCACCATAGTAGAGAGAGGGAGACTTTGCACCGAGGCAATCTTGGAAGTAAAGAAATCCTTGCATCGAGACTTAGAACCCCCAGTTCCAAGTGCCCCTTGGAAAGTGGGTTATTGTTTCATCCTCATTTCCTACTAGCACTCAATAAGAGGGGACTTAAGTGCCACCATTTGAATTATTGCAGTTGTTTGACTCTATTTAGAGATTTTGTGTTATTTGTTTTAGTTTTTAGTTTAGTTTTTATGTTTGAATATGCATGCTATTTCTCTATCTAGTATGTTTATGTTCTAGCATGTTCCACCAACTTGCTTGACTCCATATCTTTTCTGCTTGTGAACAATAACTTAAGAGGGTAAACCACACCCTTTAAGTTGGTGTGATTTCGTACATACGTGCACCAAACACACTAACACAACATCCATCCAAACTTGCTGGCCTGCTACCTCCTCATAATTGGAAGGCTCAGAATGAATGATGTGGCTCATTAATGCCTTATATCTTTATAACCTCTATGGTTGTCTACTTTCCCTGAAAGTATCATGGGGAACGACATGCCACTCTGCATCCTACAAAGTTTCACGAAGCCATGTTGGTCTCTTCTTGCTTGGGGATGTGGATGTTTACTAGACAACCAAATATCCTCAATTAACTGACCTCTGGCTTCACTCCTATGAATGCCTCCTCAGGAGTCTTGTTTGTGGTCAAATAAAACTTACGATCAAATTCGCACGTGTGGCCAACCTATGGCTAAACCTGCACTTGTGGCTTGCAATTATCCTGATGTCGAACCCACATGTGCAGCCTCCAAAAACTTGGTCAAACATATCTGGTCAACAATAGTCAAAGCTTGATAAACTTCAGTCAATGCAGTCTGGTCAACTCATCCTTCTTTTAATGGTAAACCTTGTCTCTTCATTTTGAGTTCTCTGTAAGCTGTTGTTGGACAAAAATTAGGTATCCTCTTGGAAACAATCATTCCAAAGCTGATCCAACTTGGGTAGCTCAGCTCCTGCACAAATACCCTATACAAATGGATCCCATGAAGAAGGAAATCCATTAAGATTCATTGTAACAAGATCTACATCATCAATGGTATCTCCAATGGCCATAAGTTTTTCTCTCAAATTTGAGACTCTCATGAGATAAGTGAATTTAAATATGATCTAGACATCATGATACAATGAGGTTGATGCCTCAAGAATAATTTCTTGTTAGTATTCTTACTCTTGAATAATCCCAACAAGGCATCAAACATTTCTTTAGCAGTCTTCAATACAACAACATGTGGAATTAAGTGGTCCTTGATGGAATCTATCAAGATCCTCTTAGCCTACAGATTCATTCTTCGCATGCATGAATTTATCCTCAACATATGTTGTTTCCAAGAAAATTTCATTCACATTTTATTGAATATCATTTTCTTCCAAGATAAGGTGTATCCTAGTCTTCCAAGATCTGAAATTTGTAGCACCATTCAACCTATATTCTACCTTTAGGTTGGGCACCACGTTTACAAGAGAATTGAAACCTGTAAAAGCTGCATAAGTACTGAAATATAAGGATCTTCAATGGTTGATCTTTCAACAAAGCTCTGATACCATGTTGAAATTCTATGGTAAGTTTAGTAGAATACAATTTTCTGCTTGATAATTACTTTCTAATGATTTTCAAACATTATTTTTTTATGCCACTTCTATCATTATATAATTATAATTAGAAAATCTCAACAATAAGTGCGGCCTCCAAAATCTTGGTCAAACAGAGATGGTCAATGTTGGTAAAATATCGGTCAACTTCAGTCAATGCGGCCTAGTAAACTCGTCCTTTTTTCTCACACGTGTGGTTGTCTAAGAGAGATAAAATGGTGATGATAAAAAGAATAAGGTGATCTCCAACAACAAATTTCTCCTTGGTCGAATTTCTCCTCCACTAGAAACGATTCAGTGAACTTGCTTTGTTGATGATTTGTCTCTCACAAGCTGTTTATTTATATAGAGCTCTAAGGTTGAGTAGAGACCCATCGAGGTGGCTTCTCATCACAAGAAACCACTTCACTAATGGAGCATACATCAAAACTTAACATTAGATTAGAATTGTTTACCCCACTGTTGGGTGAAAAATCCCAATCAATAATCAATTCAAACCCACTCTATAAAAAAATAGATCACTCCATCCCAGAGCATAATGTGAGCATCGTGGGCCATTCAACCCAACCAAATTAGCATCTCCCCATGGGTATCAATCTCCCCTAGTCAAGTCAATATGACCCCATGGGAGAATGTTTACCCCTAGGAAATTTACCCCTAGCCAAATTAGCATGGCCTAATGGGTAAATGTATCATTCCCTTGCCAAATTAGTATGACCCTGTGTGAGAATTTTTTCCTGATGTTGCAAAAACATCAACAATTTATGAGTTCATTTAACAAAAAAATAATAATGGATCAACAAGTGTGGGATGCTAGTAACACAGTGAACAAAGTGCTTGAGGGATTACAAGTGTTTTAACACGATATAATAGACTATTGGTAAAGGTAAATTGCTGAAACTATGTATGACAACAATGAAAAATCAAGATGTCAAGCAATAACATGTACCAAATATGTGTGTGAAGGTTAATTTATAGTTATATTCCATGCAGATATTTATCAATGCATCAAAATAAATTCACCAAATGTTTAAAACCCTCAACCATAGATTACAAGACATGAAAAGAGTCGAAAAATGCTTGATTGTTTTGTTTAAAGACCAAGTTGTTCCATCATCAAGGGCATTGATTTGATGTATCAAGATGTTGCAAACAAAAATGTGTCAAAGCATTACTCAAATATTTACGCCATTTTGTTGATTCCCTTTTGTTTTTTAGAGAGCATAGGTTAGATCGGTGTCTGAAAAATAACATGGAAAACATTAGATTCACCCATAAGAAGCAAATTGATCTATGTCTGAATTAATTAGAGCAACCTGCTTCTAAAACTCAATTTTGATGCATGATATACAAAGGTTAGTTCAATATTGGAGAGGAAGCAATCTAAATTTGAAAATAAAACTTAAAAATATCCCACACTGCTTGATAACAACAAAAATTGGAAGGTATTTTTTTAAGAGATGGATAGAAAATGCAAATGAAACTAGCTCTTACCATTGGGTTTTGGGGTCTAGATTACCTTTGAAAATTTTCTTGTTGTTATGGTTGTTGAAGTCCCCAAACATCATAAAAAATAATGCTTGGATGAGCATTAAACTAACAAACCTTGCAAAGAATAATTCTTGGATGAACATTTATTATTGTTGAAGTCTCCAAACATCATGAAGAAGAATGCTTGGATGAGCATCAAACTAAGGAAAATGAAACCTTAGAAAGGATAATGCTTGGATGAGCATCAAACGAAACCTTGCAAAGGCGAATTCTTGAATGAGTATCAAACTAAGGAAAATTGAACCCCTTAAAGATTTATAAAGAGGCTAAGTCTAAAGATATAACCTAAGTATCACAAAGTTAATGATTCACCATTCACTAAACCTAAACCTAGAGTAAGGAAATGAAACCCTAAGATATTCACCTCCAATACAAAATGAAACCCTAAATATTCACCTCCAATACAAAATTAAATGAAGTATAAAATGCTTCATACCTCACTTGCAATTCCCGCCTTAATGTAAACTTGCAACTCAAAATATTTTATGACTACTTTAGAACATTCACTCAAGAAATAAAGGATCTGACACCACAAATTAATGAGTAGTTCTTTCCATTTAATTTCCACCAATGTTCACACAAAATATTTTATCAACATCATGACCAGGTGAATTTTTGCCAAATTTTCTATTATAACTGCATTTTGGAAATCATATGTCCATTTTGCATCTAATGGTGTTACTGGATAGAATTTTTCATAATTTTTTAAAAGATATTTCTCCTCTAAGTTTGTTGCCCTAAATACCGTGCTCTAACCACCTTAGCAACCTCAAGAAATGGTCTACGTGGCACAAACCGTCATGGATGCTAATCCAGTGACACCTATCCCAATGCGACATCATGGATTCCAATACAAATACATGGATGTTGAGGCATAGTACACAAATCCCTATGCAAAAAAAAACCCAATGTTCGGTGCCCATTAAGTAATCACTTCCAACGACGTTATAATATATGTTAATTTTATAATTTTCCTTGCTTTCAAACACTAGGAATCCCCGTTATTTGCATGTGCAAGCCTTTATGAGGGAACTTTGTATATAGTTACCACCTCGACACTTATCACCCCTTTTTGTTTTTTTTGGTTTTTTTATTAAAATAAATTTTGTTGTCCTTTTATTTAGATATTCATTTTTAGCATAGGAATTGGGGATGAAGCCCATTTTAATGAGGTGATATGGCTCTAGTGTTGTTTTTTTGTTTTGTTTTGTTTTTTTTTTTTTTTTACTTTTAACTTTAATATTTTTTACCTTTAACTTTTTTTTTGGTTTTATTTGACTTACACTTATATTGCTCTTTAGTTCCTCTGACTAGATTTTGTTGGATGATATATGATAAGCCAAATATGAACAATAATAATATCTTTTTATGAAATGAGATGGCAGTGAAAAGGGAACAATTTTGTTGGATGATATATGATAAGCCAAATATGAACAAGAATAATATCTTTTTATGAAATGAGATGGCAGTGAAAAGGGAACAATCGAAATTGTTAAACATGGTTAGGATATAAAGTACATTAACTCAACTAGATTTGTATAACTTTTCCCAAGTTTTGATGACATATTATATTTAAGGATAATTATGTCCCTTTATGGTACAACAAGACAAAGTAATAAAATCATTATTGTTAAGAAGTGTTATTAGATTAGACCTAATATTTATTATGTTCACATCTGCGTAAGAAATTATCACACCATGTCGAAGCAAGAATTCCACATACGAGAACATGATATATCGATTGAAATAAATATCATATATGAAGTACCATTTGAGAGTGCACATAACATATAAGGTGTAAAACATAGTAGTTAACATACGATGGTAGAGTTATTTGATAGAACTCATTAGTGATGTGAGGCTAGATCATCATGTATCTGATGGAAAAATTGGAAGAATGCACCCAAATTGGAATAAATGAGTAGAAGATCTCATTCAAGTAACATCACACCCTTGAGAGGTTGGGTTGGAAGTAGTTTCCCTTGAGAGGGTAACATTTGGGTCCTACTTGAAGACGTGTAATTTTAGAATAAGAGTCTATGGGAACTCCAAAATCTCACATCATATATCATCTACACACAATAAAGCTTGAGAATACACGAAAAACAAGGCGATTCAACCACCCTTGGTAAACTACCACTAAAACTTTATGGAAATGATTCTTTTTCTAAATCTAAGAATGAAAAACATGTACCAATTCTAAGGAAAATGCTTGAAGATAAATCTATTTTAAGCCAAAAAAACAAGGAAATAAATCGATGCAATGCATGTAAATAGAATGGTCAAGCATCTAATCTAAAATATTGTGCAAGGGATATTATTGTTCGTAATCCTACAAGGCTAACTAGGCATTAAGACTATTGGATGAAGTCATATATCCAGTGCAACCATTTGATGAGATCATTAGCACCTTGAGGTTTTCCCTTATGTTTGGTTATGGACCAAAATAGGGATACATTAAAGATAAAATGGGCATAAGGTGGAATTTCTATCTCCATCAAGCTTAGAACTGAGGTAAGGTCATACTAATGAAGCACAAGGCCAACTTATTTCAATGTGTATTAATTACACAAACTTCATCCATCCAACGATTAATAAGGTTGATGTAATCATTTTTTATTATTATTGGAGGTAGATCAATCCATTGGTTTTACTCTTTGAATCATTAAGGACAAGGGGCTTTAAAGGTGACTCTAGCTAGTTCTACTATCTACATGAAGGATGTGGATTTTCTGTGTCACTTCTAATCTAAGATAAAGGAAGAAGACACTCATAAGTCAAAGGTAGGATATATATGACATAAGGTAATAAATTCTCCATATCTAAGATAATTTCACGATTCATATTTTCCAAATGTGGGGAACAAATCATTGGATGTTCTTGAACCATTAAATTTTCATCAAAATTTTCTAAGTTGAACTCTTTCTAGTGTTCAAGTATATTAATCTCATCTTCACCTTCGTGTTTAGTATTATAAATTGGATCCCCTTCTAAGTAAAAAAAACTTGTATCCTGATCATGTCATATAATTTGGAAAAAGTCATCAAGGTTATCATGTTATTTATGCCATGAGGGAAAACCTATGGGATTTTCTTCAGTGCACTTTTTCAAAAATATCAAATTATGGATCATAAAATTTAAATTTTTGGAAAGGGAGATAACTCATTGAGGAACAAGGACTTGGAGATATTTCACTAAAGCGATCTTCATTAATTATCCACTATTGATGTAAGTAGTTTCAGAATGTCTTCTACACAGGCTTGGTGTCTTAGTGCGTGGAAGACATTATTTTCCTCTTCTAATGATTTATGTCTTCTTTCCTAAGTCTAACTTAGGAAAAATACAATAATTAAATTCAATTAATTAATGTGGACTATTGGGTTATTTTCTAAGGATAAATAATTTAATTATTTAAGTGACTTAGAAATAATCTTAGTTTTTGATCTCCAATATTATTCTAGAAGGAAGATTGGGGTTATGGATTTGGAATCAATGAATATTATAAAGGGAGCCTAACGAGGAGGTGATGACACAAGATGAAGAGCACAATTGTGTGATAGAGTCATCACTAAGAGAGAGCGATTTTCTCTGAATTGCAAGTGGCTCAGTGACTAGTTCACAAAGAAGAAGAAGCACGAGCGGGATCTTGTGAATCCAAGGAGTTCGAGTAGGAGGAGATTGCAGGGCCGAGTTGCTAGAGGGAAATCATGTTTGTTTGGAGGAGGTCGAGTTGTTGGAGCGTTTGGGTTTTCCCAGGTTGTATATCGAGTGGTTGGAGGGCACAAATATGATTATTGGAGGCTGAGTTCTTCATGTTGATTTTCATCCAGAGGTAGATTTCCTTAAGGTCGATTTATCTGGGTTGAATTCATTTTGAGGGAGTCGAGTTGCAGGGTCCAAATTGTATTTTTCATTGTATCTTTATGGATTGGAAACCCCAAATTTTCCAGATAATGAAATGATGAAGAATCATTTGTGGGTTAATTAATTTTGCAATGTGTGCTTGATCTCTCTGGTTTATTTCCGCTGCATATTTTTAATTCTAGAATTTAATGATACTAGTGATTTTATTTTTTGGCAAACTAATGTTTATGTGGGTAAATAAATAAACCAACAGGGATCACTTAATTTTCCATGAGAAAATAAACATGGCTGGTATAAGAAATTTAACATTGTATCATAACAGTCTAGAAGACTCCGAAAGAGAGAACTGAGGTCACAGGGGTTTGCAATAGTGAGTTGTCCTTTTTGCAGCAACATAATTATTTATTAAATTTTACAGCTGAGTTTTGTGGCTGCAGTTGGTTTGTGGAGATGGAATCATTGTTCAGTTTGAGATATGAAGAGAGGTTGGACTGTTGAAGATTGTAACTAGGTTTGATCTCCATAATTTATATTTATTGTACTCATCAAAATAATTATTGTCATACAGGATTCATGCTTGGGTCATATTTAGTATAAGGTCCCAATTGTGGAATTATAGGTTAGTCATTACAGATTTATATTGACCCTCCTTTGGATTTTCAATCATGTAATTAGGTTTGTTTTTGAGTCAAAGATGGTATAGTATCCCTCCCCATCAAGTCAGACTTAAGAAGATCAAGTCAAACTCAAAGGGAGGAATTCTAACCCATCAGAATGCTATAAATTCAAGGAGGTCAAATTCATTTTCTCACTCATTCACTGCAACAAGGGAAAAAGTGCGCAATTGAAGAAGGAAAACAAATAAGTTCGAGCTGGGTCTAGGAGAAAGAGAGATAAAATCAAAATTTTGGTGAAGGAATCTCTCCCTTTTGTGGTCTCTCTTGGGAGATCAAAGTCTATGAAGTTTGGATGCTACTGTTTCAAATCTGTGAAGCTGTTGGAATATTGGAAGGTGCTACTGCTAGGTTGAAGATATGGAAGGCTGAATTGGTGTGGAGGGAAAGTTTGGCTCATGTATAGGGTGAAGGGTCTCAAAGAATACTATTGAAAGGAAGACTTATCTTGACTGGGTTTTCCCCTCGAGGGAAGTTTTTCCCTAGCATAGTGCCTATATCTTGTGTCTCTTGTTTTTTATCTTCATACACACATAACATGGTAATTGCTTAATGAAAGATAAGATAATAAAGAATTAAAAGAAGCCAACATAATCACAAATAATTATCAAGATCAAAGAATTAAATCATAATATATATCTACATTGATTATTCAACATGGTTTCAAAGCTAAGGTAAGGAAGGATTGAAGATCACATTGTTGGCATGTAATCTACCTCATTGATGGACTACATAAGGATGGGTATCAACTCTACTAGGAGATGGATCAAAAATCTCTTTCATTATCTATTCACTAAACACAAAGGTCAAGGAATTTTGGCTGCCCTTACATGATCTCTCCATGATGACAATGCATGGATCATTGATAGTGTACCATCAACGCACATGATTGGAGGAAGAAAGCTACATACAATATTAAGAGAACCATCCTCACATGCAGTGGAATTGGGTGAAAACAAATCTATGATGTGAAAGGACTAAGATCAACCTCGCTGGAATTAGAAAGTGGATCAAAGCTGAAACTCAACAACATACTATATGTTCTAGGTTTGAAGAAGAATTTATTTTCTATTTCTTGTTTAGAAGATAAAGGTGAAATAATTTCTTTTGTTGATGGAAAATTATTGGTCTGGGGAAAAGATTCTAGCATTATAAATCTAGAGTCAATGGAGTTTGTGAAGGAAGTTTGTATAGGGTTACTGCACCATCACTCAAGCCATGGTTCATATGGAAATTAGTCCCATTGAACTATGGCATAGAAGATATGGAAATCTACACTACAGGCTCATTCCATCTCTTAGTCAACTGGTCAATGGCATCCCCAATATAAAGGAAGATCATGAAGGTGTGTGCAAGGGGTGCTCTCTAGGAAAACATACAAGAAAATAATTTTCGAATAGTGAATCTAGGGCCAAGGAAATCTTGGACCTCATTCAATCTGATGTGTGTGGGCCCATGTCTGATAAATATCTTGGAGGTAATCTCTATTATGTTATTTTCATAGATGCCCATTCTAGAAAGACATGGATCTATCTTCTCAAAAAGAAAGATGAAGTATTTGATAAATTCAAGGAATTTCGAGCTGAAGTGGAAAACCTCACAGAAATAAAGAATCTAAGATCTGACAATGGTGGGGAATACACTTCCAAGTAACTGATTGAATATTGAAAGGAATCAAGAATTAAGAGGGAGCTCATTGTTCCCTACTATCTTGAACAAAATGGAATTTCTAAAAGAAATAATAGGTCTATTGAGGAAGGCATTAAGACAATGCTCCTTGATCAAGACCAACCAAAACTATTATGGGGAGAAGCAACCATGACAACCATGTACATAAAAATAGAAGTCCTCATAGAAGTCTCAACAAAATAACTCCCGAAGAAGTGTTTACAATAAAGAAACTGCGTGTGTATCACCTCTGAATCTTTGGAAGCCCTGCATACATCCATGTTCCAAAGGATAAGTTAAAGAAGTTGGATTCTACAAGTATCAAAGGAATATTTGTTGGATATAGTCTCTCCTCAAAGGCATACAAAATCTACATCAAAGAAATAAGGCAAATCGAAGTAAGTAGAGATGCCATATTTGATGAGAGCCAAGCCTATAAGAAGTCCAAGGATATTCCCATAGAATCTGATGACAAAGAATCTCCCATATTCAAAGAAGAAGATCTACATCATGAATATCCCACTATAAATCAAGAAGAAGGACCAAGTGAGCCTATTCAACCTATGGTCATCTCGACCACATGGAAAAAACCAATTTGGTTAAAATCTACTCTACGAGATGATGAAGGACATGAAGCTACCATAGGAACCTCCAGGGATAGTAAAATATCGAAGGGATACTTTGGCTATGCTGCATACATAACAAAGCTCATTCAAGCTGAACCATCTACATTTGAAGAGGATGCTCAACAAAATGTCTGCAAGAAGGCGATGCAAGAAGAATACCAATCCATTATGAATAATGGGGTTTGGGAGATCGTTCCTAGACCTAGTGACAAATAATTTGTCACATCCAAATGGATCTACAAAATTAAGTATGTTGTTGATGGAAGAATAAACAAGTACAAATAAAGGTTCGTTGCAAGGGGCTTCTCTCAAAAGGAAGGAATATACTATGAAGAAACCTTTGCACCTACAACAAGGTATAATACCATTAGGTCTTTGGTTTCAGTGGCTGCTACAATGGGTTGGAATATCCATCAAATGGATTTGAAGACTGCATTTATGAACAAGACCATTGATGAAGAAGTATACATCGAAAAACCCAAAGGTTTCGAAGTAAATAGTAGGGAATCTCATGTCTACAAACTTAAAAAAGCCCTATATGGATTGAAGCAAGCTCCTAGAGCATGTTATGCAAGGATGGATGCATATATCTTAAGAAATGGGTTCGTGAAAGGTATTGTTGATCCAAATATCTACATAAAGGTCGTGAATAATGAACCTGTCACTATTCTACTATATGTGGATGATCTATTCATCACAACTTTGGAAAAAAAAAATGAAGAATGTAAGAAGATGTTGGTATCCAAATTTGAAATGAAGGATCTAGGAATTATGCATTACTACTTGGGTCTCAAAGTATGACAAAAACCTGGGGAAATATACTTTGGGCAAGGAAAATACATTATCAAGATATTGCAAAAATTTGAGATGACAGACTCCAAGCCCGTGACTACTCCTATGATCACAAACTTTAAGAAGTTACAAGGTTCCGACTCAAGTCTCGTGGATCCAACCTCCTATCGACAGTTGGCGGGCTCCCTAATGTATCTCGTAAACACTAGGCTAGATATATGCTTTGCTGTGAACATACTTAGTCAATTTCAATTGGAACCTCGTCATGAACATTGGATAGCTACCAAACACATATTAAGATATATTCATGGTAATATACATCACTGCCTAAAATACAAGAGTGAGGAAGTTAATCTAATTGGATTCTTTGATTCTGAGTAGGATGGTAGTGAGTCCAATGGAAGAAGTACTACTGGTGGATGCTCTAGCTTGGGGTCTACTATGGTATCATGGATGAGTAGAAAGCAAGGACCCGTTGCTGTAAGTAGTGTTGAAGCTGAATATGTAGCCGTATTTGAAGTCGGAAAGGAGGTTTTATTGTTAAGAATGTTTATGAAAAACTTTTTCAAAATTTCGCTAAGTCCTAATATAATCAATCTTGATAACAAAAACTGCATTAAGATGTCTAGAAATCCCGTGTTTCATTCTAGGACGAAGCACATCAACAATAAGTACCATTTCATCAAGAATTTGGTACAATATGAGATTGTGAAGATGCAGTATGTCTCGACAGATCAAAAAGTGGTTGACATGTTGACAAAGGCTCTTTCTAAAAAGAAGTTTTAATATCTAAGAGACAAGCTTGGTCTTGTAAACATTGCTAATTGTATTAATAGTAATGTTATGTAAGAGATATGTTAAGGCTTTGCGAGTGAATCATTTCTTGGAAAGAAATTAGGGCCGACACCTTATGTTGATGTCTAGTAGGGAGGGTTGGCATTGGGTGGATGTGCACCTAGTTCCCTGGTTTGGTGGTTAGTAAGTAAGCCTGATGGTACCTATAGAGACTGAAGACTTTAGTCCACCTTTGTACCAAATGGATATATTGCCTTGCTCAGGAATCTAGTCCATGGCATTATGATTCCTAAAGAGATGAGTAACCAAATGGATATATTTCCCTGGTCAGGAATCTAGTCCATGGCATTGCAGTGCATAATTTCTTCATAGTTTCATATAGTTTTATATCTTCCCGTTGCATATTATGAATACCTCCCTAGTTAAGAGGGAGTGTTGAAGATTGTAACTAGGTTAGATCTCCATAATTTATATTTATTGTAATCATCAAAAACATTAAAGAAAAATAATTTATATTATCATTTTGACATTTATTTTTATTATTAAATGACTTATTAAAGAAAGGGTTTCATGCTTGGTTCATATTTATATTGATCCTCCTTGGGCTTTTGAATCATGTAATTAAGTTTGTTTTTGCGTCAAAAGTGGTCTAGTATCCCTCCACATCAAGTCGGCCTCAAAGGGAGGAATTCAAACCCATTAGAAGGCTATAAATGCAAGGAGGTCGAATTCATTTTCTCACTCATTCACTGCAATTCATTGCAACAAAGGAAAAAGAGTGAAATTGAAGAAGGAAGAAAAATTAGTGCGAGCTGGGTCTAGGAGAAAGAGAAAGAGAAAAACAAAATTTTGGTGAAGGAATCTCTCTAATTCATGATCTCTCTTGGGAGATCAAAGTCTCTGAAGTTTGGATGCTGCTGCTGCAAATCTGTGAGGCTGCTGGAAAACTGGAAGCTGCTACTACTAGGTCAAACATATGGAAGGCTGACTTGGTGTGGAGGGAAAGTTTGGCTCATGTCTAGAGTGAAGAGTCTCAAAAAATACTATTGAAAGGAAGAGCTATCTTGATTGGGTTTTCCCCTCGAGGGGGGTTTTTCCCTAGCATAGTGCATATATCTTGTGTCTCTTGTTTTTGATCTTCATACACACATAACATGGTAATTTCTTGATGAAAGATAAGATAATAAAGAAGTAAAATAAGCCAACACAATCACAAGTAATTATCAATATCGAAGAATCAAAACCTAATATATATCTGCATTGATTCTTCAAAATGGACGGGGTATCAAATTTCATCCCTTGGAAGGAGCGAATTACTTAGATTCTAAATTCGAATGGTCTATGGAATTTGGTGAGTAGAGGCGTGCATATTACTTCAAATTTGAATGTTGCAGCCGAGGATAGGGTGAAGGATATGAAGGCGAGTTGCATAATTATGGATGGTGTGAGGGTTCAGATAATCCCCCATATATAAGGGAAGGACACAAGAATACAAATGTGGTTAGCTCTGACCAATCTCTGTTAGAGTACAAATGAGAACATGAAAATGGTGCTGAAAGAGAAGTTGAACAATATTAAAATGAACAAGTTTGAGACTGTGACATCTTATCTCACAAGAGTCCAACATGGTTGTGATGAGCTTGAAGTTGTTAGGGAATCTATGCAAGATTCAAATTTATTAAAAATTTCTCGTAAGGGTTGTGCGAAGTAGCGACACACTTCTGTGGATGGTATTCTTGCTCGTCGTCAACTTCTTGATTGGAGCTAGTTATGGGATGACTTCACCTAGAATGAGATATGGGAAACTCCTTTACTAGAGGATAGTGAAAGGGTAGTGAGGAGAAAGTTGAAGTTTCTCTTGCTGTACAAACGAAAAAAAGGGAAAAGTGAAGGTCAAATAGAACCTGGGTGGTGGAGCGTCTTCACAGAACAAAAAGGAAACAAAAATGAGCAAATTTAAATGCTTTTATTGTCATAAGTTCATGCATTTTTCCAGTTAGTGTCCTAAAAAAAATAAGGGCAAGGGAAATATTTCTACAACAACTATTGTGTGTTGAAAAGTGTAACTAGGTTCGGTATTCATAATGACATGTAATTAGGATTTTATGTAAAGAAGAGACAAAGGAAAATAAAATGTATTTATTGTATTACTTGAATCATGGGATTCATGAGCAATAATTTTATTTATAGGTCAAAAAATTCTTCTTGATGTCTTTAGGATTTTTTCATCTTGTCATAAATATAATTAGAGTCATGTAAACGAAGTTGTGTTACACTTAGAAGATGTCTAGCAACCCACAATCATCTTCTCCTTGATGTCGACCTCAAGATAAATAATAGATGACATGTTAGCTTACATAAATGGGATGCATCCATTCAAGAAGTCATGTCCGCTTATTTATGGAACCATAACCACTATAAAAGCAACATCGATTCAGCCTACAAACACAGAATTTCAGACATCTTCTCTGAGATTTCCGGTGACCCATCTCTGAGGTTTTTCGGTGATAAGACAAAAGTGTACTTTAGTGCATCTCTGAGATTTTCGGTGACCTATCTCTGAGGTTTTTCGGTGATAAGACAGAAGTGTAGTTTAGTGCATCTCTGAGATTTCAGATGGGTACAATTATGATAGAACTCAGATAATCTACAACAATCTCCTCAGAATACTTATGATATTTTCGATAGTCCAAACAACAAGATATTTTAGATGCCATCACAGGAAAAACATAATGATTACAATGCGGATTGTAGCACATACTCTGGGTAACATTATAGTGATACTTTCCTCATTGTCTTGACATAATATATCAATGTATTTCGGTGAAATCTATGCAATTGTTTCCAGTGCTTCCTTAGTTAAGGTGTCAGTGTTGTCTTAAGGAGAATCTTGGTGCTCAGTGCCACTTGGTGCTACAATAATAATGATTGATGGCTTCACTTTGACATGTTCCAAAGAGATGACCAAAATTTGTGGAAGGTCGAAGAAGTGGAAGAAGAATATCCAGGAAGAATGATGATTGCATCTTGGTCTTGGAGAGACTATTAGGTTAATGGTCTTGGTCTTGGTATTCGTCAATTGGAATATCTATAAGAAGAGTTTGTGCGGGTTTTCCTCTCAAAGAGTGAGAGGTTTTGGCCCTGGCTCATAGCCTACAAGATGTGTCTCTTGTATATTTTATGTTCATGTATTGGTTACTATTTTGATGAAGAAATAATAAAGAAGAAGAACATACTAATCTAAAGAAGTAAAAAACACTCACAAACAATAACTACTCAAAGAGAAATATCTGAATGCTAAATTCCATAGATTTATCAACATGGTATCAAATCTAACATGACAGTTAAGGAAGGGCATCTAAGAGACACTCATGGATTTGATTTCAAGAAAAAATTTAAGCAAGTCAAAGAAGGATCCTCTGAAATTTCAAGAAGCAATGACAGTCTGAATGTCACACTCAATAGTTTAGATCATCTCGGGCTAATTTCAGGAGTATTTTGACAACCTCAGTTCAATGGTCTAACTACAATGCTTCTCAACATACCTAGTGCAGTTCAGAGTGCTAATTCAGGTTCAGTATTATCTACAACAACACTAATATAATCACCCACTTTGATACTATATGTTGGTATACAATTCCGTGCTGCTTCAGTTAAGATGATTCATGTGAAAACAACACAATCTTTAAGAACTCAAAGTAATATGATCTCAACATACTCTCAGTGCAATCACAATAATATAGTGCTATCTTAAAAGACTGATTTCAGTGCCAGAATAAGACCTCAGTATCATGATAGAAGTAAGACAATAATCTCAGCTAGCACAGTAAAAATGTTGGATCCCCTAGTCATCTCATCAAGCTAAAAGGATATATAATACAAATAGCACAAGACATAGATAACCAAAAGAAGGAATTATCATCATTACGACAGTAGAGGAAAGAACACATTATCATCATTACGACAAGGATATAATCCTTATCCTTGAAGAGGATCATCCAAAGAGATAACACTAATACATCTTTTCTCAACTACCATCGAAGCGATCAAGCTAAAGACTTTACCTTCACTTCTAAAGGAAGTATCTTTCATTCTATAATAAAATTTGGTAAAATTACTTCGTTTTTGTCGGGAGATATATAAGTTGGTTGGGTTACCAAGATTCCTTTCATGAGGTGGATAGTTACAATCCTCAAAGAAAGTAAAGTCATGAAAAGTCTTAGAAGGTCAAGATTTGTCTGAATACATGGAAAGGGATAGAAGGGATCAAATGATTATTATGAAATCAATCAAATTCCTTACATCCCTATATATAATAGGATTGGAGACATAAAGAGAATATATGATAAGCTGAAAGAACTATTATATGCAATAAAGAAGGTCACTTAGACTTGATTTACATAAAATTGAAGGTATCAAAGAATGAAGGGATATAATCTATCAATTGTGAAGATATGGAAGAGATGATAAGATGGACAAGGTAACAAATGTCCATGAGAAAAGAAATTTACCTCATTCAACTTATGGTTTCTATTCTAGATGGAAAAATACAAAGCAAGGGAAAAATTGTTGAAGGATAAAAGACTCAAACATTTGCAGAAGGAAAAGGGAAGTTTAGGAAAGTGTGGAATAATTATGGGCATTACAAGAAAGATGGTCCTAAAGGGACATATCACCAGAAAGGATGGAGGAAGCTGAAGAAAATAAGTTAAAGGAAAGAGGGAGTAAGATATCCTTACTATGGTTAATATGGCCTCCCTCACAAAACTTCTTTTCATGGCTCCTAAATCCTGTATCGGATGTGACTATAATAAATAATAGGATGCGGTGTGACATCATGGAAGAATTAGAAACAAGAGCTCGTGACATCATCATGGAGGTTAGACAAAACAATCCATTACAATCAAATATGAAGGATATAGCTCTTGGGAACCCCATTGGAAATTGAAGGAAATGAAGAATTCATGCAGGACAAGGCTCATCATACATCAAGTCAAAGGAAACATCTTCTATATAGGGATATGCAAGAGCCTTGATATTCTATGATGGATTCCTCATAGGAGGATTCACTAATATAGACAGGAATCAAGTGTTTCATAAGAAACTTCATCTTGTGGAATTCATGGGTGATGGTGTAATGATATAAATTAGATCAAGGGATTGGAAATATTCTCAATCAAGGAAGTTGTTGAAAGAAGACTAGTAAATTAGGTATGTATGCTTGTATTTAATATTATGATTTCATGTCGTATGGTTGTAGGTAACATTGATCACTACTTCTATCCTGAGAAGTATTTTCATAGGAAAAGTATCTCCTCCTTTGAAAGGATGCCAAAAGACATAGTTCACACTAGATGAAATCAACATATTATGTCCGCATATGGAGGATGAGATGATTGGATACAATTAAGGAACTCTGATTGGAAGCTCCTATAAATGTAATAAAATTTCTAAAGAAGGAAACGAAGAGATCGTAAGAAGTGCAACCATGGTAAAGGTAATCAACATCCTTGAAGACCAAGAATACTTGATTGGAAAATTTCTCGGAAAGATGTGTAAACTCTAATTAAAGTACGAAAAATATGAAGACCCTTGACAATGCATATCTTTAGGAGATGTGTCAACGTATGTGAAGGATGCTGAGACCTACATAAAGATGTCATGATGAAATGCCATCACTGAGGTAATTTTTGATTTAAGTGTTCATGTTTATAATTTAATAATATCTGGATGAGCTTATGCAGGGCTTCCAAAAGGAAGTATATATCTTCCATCATTGACAACCATATGGAAGGATGAAATATCCTTGAAAGAAATATGGTATGGATATAGTAGCATGACATGAAGCTAGACCAGCTGAGAATACTGATGAATCACTCTCTGATGGAATGATGACATGACTCATGGATGAAAGTGATGGATGGTCTATGCCCTATGAAGTGATCCCAAGAGATGAAGACTCCTCAATAAAGAAGAAATTCATGACATGAAAGAAGGAGTTATTCAGAGTAGTTTGATGACACATTATTTTTCTGACAAGCTGCTGTAGGTACCGGATTAAGAGGTAGCCTAGAAATAAGTTTCTTACTTGGAAGAAAATTGGTAATTCCTATGCCAAGAGGGAGCTTAGGTACATTCCTTGTATAGTAATGAGTGCATTACTTGATGAAATATGTCCTCCCTAATTGAG
Organism: Pinus albicaulis; assembly: GCA_034641835.2. Classification (NCBI taxonomy): domain Eukaryota; kingdom Viridiplantae; phylum Streptophyta; class Pinopsida; order Pinales; family Pinaceae; genus Pinus; species Pinus albicaulis. Next base: position 41,762 of record JAXQQM020077711.1, on the reverse strand, counting down.
AGGGAGACATAGACACATCATTATGGTCTTCACCTGGGAAGACAAACTGGAGGATTGGGTAATGATTTGGCATACAATGCTCTTTGAGGATGTATTAGGGCACCCAAGATAAGAGTAGTCGTGGAAGGAACGATGTTATTTGAGGATTAGGAATCCAAGATAATAATAGTCCTGAAAATACTCTGAGCGAACCTGGGTGGGGTATGTTCCAAGATAGACAATGATGAAGGTGTATATTAATCATTGGTATCGCCAACATTGGGGCTCAAGATCTCATGGAGAGACGAAGTTGTTAGTCAGGGCCTTGCTAGTGACAAAGCTGGTTGATATGATGCTATACATATGGGATTACCAATATGATTCTTCTTATGAGAAATTATTCAGATTGGAAATGACCAAGTACCCTTATGAATACCTACCTAGTTAAGAGGGAGCGTTGAAAAGTGTAACTAGGTTCGGTCTTCATATTGACATGTAATTATGATTTTATGTAAATAAGAGACAAAGGAAAATAAAATGTATTTATTGTATTACTTGCATCATGGGTTTCATGAGCAAGAATTTTATTTATAGGTCAACAAATTCTTCTTTATATCTTTAGGATTTTGTCATCTTTTCATAAATATTATTAGAGTCATGTAAATGAAGTCGTGTTACACTTAGAAGATATCTAGCAACCCTCCAAAAAGAAGCACAACCATCCTATTCCTGATATCAAACTCAAGATAAATAATAGATGACATGTCAGCTTACATAAATGGGATGCATCCATTCAAGAAGTCACGCTGGCTTATTTTATGGAAGCCTAAGCACTATAAATAGAAACCTCGCTCAGTCTACAAACACATAATATTAGACATCTTCTCTGAGATTTTCGGTGACCTATCTCTGATTTTTTTCAGTGACAAAGAAAAAATGCAGTTTGGTACATCTTTGATATTTCAGATGGGTATAACAGTAATAGAACTCAAATAATCTACAATAATCTCCTCAGAATGCTTTTGAGATTTTTGGTAGTCCAGACAACAGGAGATTTCAGATGCTGCCACAGGAAAAACACAGTGATTACAGTGCAGATTGTAGCACAGACTTTGGGTAACATTACAATGATACTTTCCTCACTGTCTTAGCATAATATATATATGTATTTCGGTGACATCTGTGCTGTCTTAAGGAGAATATTGGTGCTCGGTGCCACTTGGTGCTACATTTATAATTATTGATGACTTCACTTTGACATGTTCCAAAGAGATGACCTCAGTTTGTGGAAGATCGAAGAAGTGGAACCTAGTATCTTGCCTTTCTGGAACCGTCACGAGAGGTGTTTGGTTCATGGGAAATGGAGCATCTCGTTATATGACGAGATCTCTGTATCTCTTCACTAGAATGCCCAGGGGGCCTATAGATGTAAATGTGGAGCTTGGTGACAAAGTTAAGTATGTTGTCAAGGGAAATGGGAGTATCGAGTTCCAGATGGAATCAAGAGGCAACATGGAGGTGAACGAGGTATTATATGTACCACAGTTGAAGAATAATCTCCTTTTTGTTTCGACCATGGAAGACAAAGGACTGAAGGCTAGCTTTATGGTAGGTGAAGTGGTTGTTGGGCCAAAGGGAATTGATTTCAACAATAAGTTGGTGATTGGTAGAAGGGAGAGAGATCTATATTTTTTTAGAGGCCAACTGATGAAGGCTCTCATCCATGAGACTGACAACCAAAGAGATATTTTACATAGGAGGATGGGGCACCTACAGTACAAAGCTATTATGATGGGGAAAAGGATGGTTACTGGTATTCTAGAAATTCGAGTGGAGTGGGATGGGGTGTGCAAAGGGTGTGCACTTGGAAAGCAAGCCAAGATTGCATATCCTCACAATGAGACTAGATCAAAGGGCATGTTAGACTTGGTGCATTATGATATTTTCAGTCCTATCTTTGTGATGTTAATCACAGGGTCTTTATATTTTGCAACGTTCATAGAGGAATATTCCTATCTGGTTCTCTGTGGATGATGTAACATACCCCATACTATCCCTATCCCTTATTCAGGTAGTAGGAGGAAGTTACTATGATGGACCCGACCTCCAAACTATAGTTATGGAAATGGGGTCTAAATTTTTCGACATTTTTCAACTTTCTCAAAACATAAAACATATGACATCATTGTGTTTTTCTCGTTGATACCTTCAAATGATATAAAATTTGTTTTGATCTGACTCCTAGATCAGAAGTATGGCCATTCAAATATTTTCCTATGAGATAATGCCACATAATCTTGACCTGCCACTTGGCGCCCACGTGGCTACCCCATTCATATGCCATGTCACCGCCCACGTGGTAATTCCACTCAAATGCCGACTTGTTCATGTCATTCCATGCATTAATCCCCTCTTTACAACTCACAAGGCCCAACCTCTAACTGATGTGCCATATATACATTGTTTGCGGGGGTGGGCCCCTCTAAGGCCATGTCACCCCGGGAATAAAATCCCAGGAGAAACCTTTGTAGTCCCATGTTAAAACTTCTAGGGGTAACTTTTCCAGGGTTATGTGGACTTCTTGTGGTCCCTCTTCCATGAATTTACTCATTATTTCCTACAGCAGTACGTGTGTGGTCCCATCCTCACCATGAATCCCAAAGATTAAATCTCAGGGATTACTTTCTTAGACCCTTGTTGATTCTTCCGGGGTGAACCTTCCTAGGTTACGTGGATCACTCTAGTTGTACTAAAATAAAATTAATAAAAAAATTGTATTGATGTGACTATAAATGAGTTTTTCAAGAAAAAATCATTATCATTGAACAACTAATGCATTTGTCCTTTGTAGTTAAATAACTTAAAATAAAATATAAATACAAATTCATAAATTCTTAATTATATAATATGTTATAAATTAAAATTTATATTATTTAAATTGTGTAACAAATGCAATTAATGTACTATAGAAAAATAATATGATAAATGCAATATATTATTTTATGTATGAATTTTATTCAAAAATAGTGAAGTGACATTTATTATGAGTACTTTACTTTGACTTTAAAAGTACTTGGAGCACTACCATGGTTAACCATGATTTTTTATCCACCATTGAGAATGTGACAAGTAAGTACTTTTAACTCAAGCAATGCCACCTTAACCATTAGGGAAGATGTCATACCCTAAAATGTGATTGGTTCTCATAAAGTGAATTTTGATTGTACGTTTTTCTTAAGAGGCCCATTTTAGACCTCAAAATTCCCCTAATGGATGAGTGCTTAAGGGATCAAACCAAATCTTCCAGCTGAAACAGAGACTCCAAAGGACCATCCACCTCCACCCACCAACTAATTCATGTTGTAAATATCTCACAGGGAATCCAGAGGTCCACCACCTCCACCCTCAAAGCAGTAAGGGAATCTAGAGACTTTGCCTCCACCCTTCAAATTAGCAAGAGAATCCAAAGGCTATGTCTCCACCCTACAAATTATAAGGGGAGTCTAGAGGTTAATACCTCCACCCTCGAATCAACAAGGGAATCTAGAGGCTAATACATCCCTCCACCCTCAAATAAGCAAGGGAATCTAGGGGTTGTGCCTATACCCTCAACACAACAAGGGAATCTAGAGGTTGATACCTCCACCCTCAAAACAAGTGAATCTAGAGGTTGTGCCTCCACCCTCAAACAACAAGGGAATCCAAAGGCTGTGCCTCCACCCTCAAAACAACAAGGGAGTCCAGAGCTCACTATGAAACCAAGAAAAAAAATAGAGGGGGGATAAATAATTTCTTCCACCAGGAATCCAAGGAGCAGGCCTCCACCAAATATGTCAAGGAAATCCAGAGAAAACCATTTCCACCCTCCTTCTTACAGGGAATCCAAAGAAAACCATCTCCACCCTCCATTCTTACAGGGGATTGAGAGACTACTGTCCTCACTTGAGATCTATTATTCCACCTCTGAATTCTCAATCGAAGAATGAATCTTATCCCTACATTCAGATAACATCAAAGAGTTATTCTTCTCTCATTCTTGCTTGACCACTTTCTCCTGTGTTCTCTTTGTTTTGTCTGAATTCATAATTTTATTCCCTTCTTTGTGTGAGAGTGCTCTTTATGCACATGCTCTCTGTTATGCCATGTGTGGAGTATGATCATCCTCTTCCCCATTACTTCGTTGTAACCATTTTTTGGTTGCATGGGTAGACAATGTCTTCACCCTTTCCTTCTCATCCACAATGGTTCTATCCTGCGTGGTGGTGGGGCATGATATGTGTCGACAATTCCTTCCACCCCACTTCCTTTTGGTTTAATTCTCTATCCCCCAAATTCCAATGCAACCCATCCTCTATTTAATTTTCCCCTTTTTCCCTTGTATATTTTCCCAAGGTAGGCGTGGTTCTTCTGTCCTTCTTTCGTGGTCCATTAATTTGTAAAACCAATCCATTTATGGCACACATGCTATCCTTCAATGGTTTTCATGAAACAAGTCAATATTGCTTCAAATCCCAAGCAACCTCCTTCATCAAACTCTAGAATATGTGTCCCAAATTCTCAGTCCTTTTTAGTTATAAATCAAAACATATGAAATAATTACAATGAAGGGGAATTAGCCTGCGGTCTTCAAAAACCACTCCTTGTTGGAGGAACACCATACCCAGTGTTCTATAACCGAACAAAAAAAAAAAATGTTTTAAAACCAAGCACAATAGATTTGGAAATTTATATACACAAATTTATACAACATTTACAAAATTTATTTACATTTGCCTCAATCGGAAAACAAAAATGGATATGCTTCCTGCATTTGGTCATCCATTTCCCACGTGGTTGCCTTGGTCCCAAAGTGCCTCCATTGCACTTTGACTTGATCTATTGCTCGATTCTAGAGTGAGGTTTTCCTCCGATCCAGGATGCATAGAGGTACTAGTTGGAACTCTCCCTCTGGTTCTACATGTAACACAAACCAATCAATTACATGATTAGCATCCTGCACATATCTTTTAAGCAATGAAACATGGAAGACATCATGAAATTTCACTAATGGGGGCAAGGACAACCTATAGGCTATTGGCACTATTATTTCAAGCACTTCAAATGGCCCACAAAACCATGGTCCCAACTTGGCACAAATCCCTGATTTCAAGGATCTCTTCTTAGGTCTAACTTGTAGGTAGACATGTTCCACAACTTGGAACTCCTTATGCACTCTAGGTTGGTCAACATAACTCTTTTGTCTGTCCTGTGCAACCTTTAATTTCATTCTGATAGTTTGCACCCCTTGTTCCATTTCCTTCAACATATCAGATCCAATAAGGAACCTATTGACTAGATCACTCTAGTTGATAGGAGTGTTACAAATCCTCCCATATAGTGCTTCAAATGGGATCATTTTCAATGATTCATGATACCCATTGTTATATGTGAATTCTACAAGTGGAAGATACTCTTCCCACTTCCTTCACTAGTGCATTACACACATTATTAGCATGTACTCAAGAATCTTGTATGTTCTCTCTATTTTCCCATTAGTCTGTGGATGATATGCTGTACTAAATGCCAACTATGTTCCCAATACTACAAATAGTTACTTCCAAAACTCTGAATTTAATTTGGCATCTGTGTCTAAGATGATTTCTTGGGAAATCCTTGCAACATTACGATTTCCTTTATGAAATTTGAGCCACATTACTAGCTGAGTTTGTAGACTTAACGGCCACAAAGTGAACCAATTTACTCAACTTATAAACCACTACCATGATTGCATCATGTTGCTTAGAAGTCTTTGGCAACCTTGTAATGAAGTTCATCAAAATCACTTCACACTTCCATTCCAGAAAGGGAATAGGTTGAAACAGGCCAACTGGGTGCTTGAACTCAACCTTCACTTGTTGGCACTCTATGCACTTGGAGAGTTTCTTCAAGTCACTGTCATTTGGCATACAGTTTTGGTTTTTGAATCTAATGAACCCATTGCTGGTAAGGTTGTATTCCTTATCCTCTTCTCTTTCACATGCTTACTACAATTTCTCTTTCAGCTGCTGATATTTTTCATCTTGCTACCCAACCTTTTTGATATTTTCTTCAAGGTTAGTTCCATAGGAAATTATGGCTGTTGGTTTATTTTCACTCTTCGGCTAAGTGCATCAACCATTTTAATCTCTTTTCCTTTTATATATTTTATTTAAAAATCAAATTCACATGGCATGGCTAGCCATATATCTTGCCTTGCATTTAACTTGGGTTGTTCAAACAAATGTTTCATCCCTCCACGATCAATCATTAGAGTAAACCTTCTGCCAATGAGGTAGTGCCTCCACGTATTTAGTCACGAGTCACATATTTTTGATCATGTTCATTTAATTTTAAATATTCTTAACAAACTACTTGGCCTTCCTACATCAAGGCTCCCCTAAGTCCCTCCTTACAGGCATCTGTGCATACAAAAAAACATTTCTCATGATTTTCTATTATTATCAATGGTGCATTGGTTAAAAATTATCTTCGCTAATCAAAGCTTGCTGCACAATTAGTTGTCCATTCAAACTGCCTCCCTTTCTTTGGAAATGCAGTGATTGGACAACCAATCTTGGACAAATTCTTAGTGAATCTCCTGTAATATCCTGCCAGCCCCATGAAGGACCTAATTTCCGCCACATTCTTAGGTTTTTTCCATTCCTTGATGGCCTTAACCTTTTTTGGATCAACTTCTACTCCATTTTTTGAGAAAATGTGCCCCAAATAGTGGATCCGCAATTGAAAGAAATCACATTTATTAAAATTTGCATAACATTGCTATTCTCTTAGCAACTACAATACCGGAACTAAATTCTCTTCATGTTCCTCATTGGTCTTTGAATATACCAAAATGTCATCAACAAAAATTACCACAAACTCATCCAAGTAAGGGTGCAAAACATTCATAATTCACATAAAAATTGCACTAGAATTAGTAAGCCCAATGGACACTACCAGAAACTCGTAATGCCCGTACCTTGTCCTAAAGATAGTTTTATGGATATATTCATCCTTAATACACACCTTATGATAACATAATCTCAAATCAATCAATATTGTTTATCTCTTTAGTTTTATCCAATTTTTGTTGAAATTTGATGACTAAAAAGTTTCTTGCAATCCCAATCCGGTTTTAATTTCACCTTATCACTCCCATTCAGTTAAATTCTCTTTCCCATAAACATTCATTCAACATATAGAATTCTGGAAATGAAATTTTCAGATTAAAACATATGGGACTGTCAATACATGTTGAAAATAAATATGGACATAAACAAATCAATAACACATAAAAATACACACCAATTTTTGGTCAACTTGGACCCAGGAAAAATCCCTTCAATATTCTCGAGGGAAAACTTGTTAGAGAGCTCTTCAAATTTATTTATCTTTCAAGTTCAAGAAAAATACATTTTTAGAAAAAACAAAATAGCAAAATACAACTTATCTCAATAAATGTCTTTCAGATTAATCACATCATTAGGATTTGGTCGACGTTTCGAACCATCTAATGTGGTTCATCCTCAGGACAAGGTGAAGAAGGAAATCAATCTCATTAAATAAATTGTAAGGATGTCTCATTTCTCGGTGATAGAAAACCATAATTAATGATGAATCCCTGCATCGTTTAAGGAACGTGAGATCATATTTCTTCGAAGCCACTTTTAGTCGAGCCCGTTCAAATTGACGAGCTTTATCAACCATTCCCTTTCTGTATAGGGCAATAATGTTAGATCTAAGACTTTTGTGATCCATAATGTAGATACATGTATTTCGGATTAATCAAATCATTAGGATTTGGTCGACATTTCAAACCATCTAATGTGGTTGATCCTCATGACAAGGTGAAGAAGGAAATCGATCTCATTGAATAAATAGTAAGGATGCGTCATTGCCCAGTGATAGAAAACTGGAATTAATGATGCATCCCTACATCGTTTAATGAAGGTAGGTATTTCCTTCTTCACCTTGTCCTGAGGATGAGCCACATTAGATGGTTTGAAACATCGACCAAATCCTAATGATGTGATTAATCCGAAAGACATTTATCTACATTATGGATAAAAAAACTCTTATATATAACATTATTTCCCTATACCGAAATGGAATGGCTGATAAAGCTTGTCAATTTGAACGAGCTCGACTACAAGTGGCTAAGAAGAATTCTGATCTCACGTTCCTTAAAAGATGTAGGGATGCATCATTAATTCCGGTTTGCTATCACTGGGCAATGGCACATCCTTACTATTTATTCAATGAGATTGATTTAATTCTTCACCTTGTCCCGAGGATGAACCACATTAGATGGTTCGAAACGTCGAGCAAATCCTAATGATGTGATTAATCCGAAAGACATTAATATACATTATGGATCACAAAAGTCGTAGATCTAACATTATTTCCCTATATGGAAAGGGAATGGATGATAAAGCTCGTCAATTTGAACAGGCTCGACTACAAGTGGCTAAGAAGAAATATGATCTCACATTCCTTAAATGATGTAGGGACGCATCATTAATTCTGGTTTGCTATCACCAAGAAATGACACATCCTTACTATTTATTCAATGAGATTGATTTCCTTCTTCACCTTGTCCTGAGGATGAACCACATAAGATGGTTCAAAACATCGACCAAATCCTAATGATGTGATTAATCCGAAAGGCATTTATCTACATTATGGATCACAAAAGTCTTAGATCTAACATTATTTCCATATACGGAAAGGGAATGGCTGATAAATCTCGTCAATTTGAATGGGCTCAACTACAAGTGGCTAAGAAGAAATCTGATCTCACGTTCCTTAAAGGATGTAGGGATGCGTCATTAATTCCGGTTTTCTATCACCGGGAGATGATGCATCCTTAATATTTATTCAATGAGATCGATTTCCTTCTTCACCTTGTCCTGAGGATGAACCACATTAGATGGCTTGAGACATCGACCAAATCCTAATGATGTGATTAATCCGAAAGACATTTATCTACATTATGGATCACAAAAGTATAACATCATTTCTCTATAGGAAAGGGAATGGATGATAAAGCTCGTTAATTTGAACGACTACAAGTGGCTAAGAAGAAATTTGATCTCACGTTCCTTAAACGATGTAGGGATGCATCATTAATTTCAGTTTTCTATCATCGGACAATGACACGTCCTTACTATTTATTCAATGAGATTGATTTCCTTCTTCACCTTGTCCTGAGGAAGAACCACATTAGATGGTTCGAAACGTCGACCAAATCCTAATGATGTGATTAATACGAAATACATTTATCTACAATATGGATCACAAAAGTCTTAGATCTAACATTATTTCCCTATAAGGAAAGGGAATGGATGATAAAGTTCGTCAATTTGAATGGGCTCGACTACAAGTGGCTAAGAATAAATCCGATCTCACGTTCCTTAAATAATGTAGGGATGCATCATTAATTCCGGTTTGCTATCACCGTGCAATGACGCATCCTTACTATTTATTCAATGTGATCTATTTCCTTCTTCACCTTGTCCTGAGGATGAACCACATTAGATGGTTCGAAACGTCGACCAAATCCTAATGATGTGATTAATCCGAAAGACATTTATCTACATTATGGATCACAAAAGTATTAGATCTAACATTATTGACCTATAGGGAAAGGGAATGGCTGATAAAGCTCGTAAATTTGAATGGGCTCGACTACAAGTGGCTAAGAAGAAATATAATCTCACATTCCTTAAACGATGTATGGATGCATCATTAATTCTTGTTTTCTATCACCGGGCAATGACACATCCTTACTATTTATTCAATGAGATCAATTTCCTTCTTCACCTTGTCCTGATGATCAACCACATTAGATGGTTTTAAACATCGGCCAAATCCTACTGACGTGATTAATCCGAAAGACATTTATCTATATTATGGTTTCAAAAGTCTTAGATCTAACATTATTTCCCTACACGGAAAAGGAATGGCTGATAAAGCTCGTCAATTTGAACAGGCTCGACTACAAGTGAATAAGAAGAAATATGATCTCATGTTACTTAAATGATGTAGGGATGCATCACTAATTCCAGTTTTCTATCACCGGGCAATGATGCATCCTTACTATTTATTCAATGAGATCGATTTCCTTCTTCACCTTGTCATGAGGATGAACCACATTAGATGGTTCAAAACTTCGACCAAATCCTAATGATGTGATTAATCCGAAATACATTTATCTACATTATGGATCACAAAAGTCTTATATATAACATTATTTCCATATACGGAAAGGGAATGGCTGATAAAGCTCGTCAATTTGAACGGGTTCGACTATAAGTGGCTAAGAAGAAATCTGACCTCACGTTCCTTAAACGATGTAGGGATGCATCATTAATTCCGTTTTGCTATCACCGGACAATGACGCATCCTTACTATTTATTCAATGAGATCAATTTCCTTCTTCACCTTGTCCTAAGGATGAACCACATTAGATGGTTTGAAACGTCGACCAAATCCTAAGGATGTGATTAATCTAAAAGACATTTATCTACATTATGGATCACAAAAGTCTTAGATCTAACATTATTTCCCTATACAGAAAGGGAATGGTTGATAAAGCTCGTCAATTTGAACGAGCTCGACTACAAGTGGCTAAGAAGAAATATGATCTCATGTTCCTTAAACAATGTAGGGATGCATCATTAATTTCGGTTTTGCTATCACCGGGAAATGACGCATTCTTACTATTTATTCAATGAGATCGATTTCCTTCTTCACCTTGTCTTGAGGATGAACCACATTAGATGGTTCGAAACGTCGACCAAATCCTAATGATGTGATTAATCCGAAAGACATTTATCGAGATAGAGATGTTGTTTCAGCTTGGGATCAACCATGGTCTCATGGTTCAACCATAAGCAACAATCAATGGCATTCAGTTCAGTAGAGGCATAATACATGGAAAAGAGTATGACGAGTTGTGAGGCAGCGTGGCTTTGCAAGCTGCTTGCCGGGCTATTTGATCTGCATATGGGGCCAACTGTGATCCACTGTGATAATCAAAGTTGCATTATGCTCTATGAGAATCATGTATTTCATGATTGGCCAAGAATATGAAGATCAAATATCACTTCACTAGAGACAGGGTCCAAAGGGGGTGCTGTGAGATTGTAGTACATTTCTATAGAGGAGCAGGAGGCATATGTTCTCACTAAGCCTCTAGTGAAGGGAAAGTTTATGAAGTACCGAAATAAGATGGAGATAGTGGAGAATCCCTTCCTTGCTAGGAGGGAGTATTGATGTGAGTAGCTTCATAAGGTCTTATACATAAACTTGATGTCTTAGTGTGTGGAAGACATTCTTTTCCTCTTCTAACGATTTATGTCTTCTTTCCAAAGTCTAACTTAGAGAAAATACACTAATTAAGGTCAATTAATTATTGTGGACTATTGGGTTATTTTCTAAGGATAAATAATTTAATTATTTAAGTGAATTTCAAATAATATCAACCACTGATCTCCAATATTGTTCTAGGAGGGATATTGAGAGTAGGGACTTGGAATCCATCAGAATTATAAAGGGAACCTAGTGAGGAGGTGAAGACACACAAAAAAAAAATTCGCAATTGTGTGATTGAATCATTACTAAGAGAGACCGATTTTATTTGTAGTGCGAGTCTCATTGACCAACACATAGAGAAGGAGAAGCGTGAGTGGGTTTTTGCGAATACAAGAGGTCGAGTAGGAGGAGGTTGCATGGCCGAATTTCCAGAGGGAGATCATGTTTGTTTGGGGGATGCCAAGTTGTGGAGCGCTAGTGTTTTTTTAGTGCCCATTAGTGGTAGGGTGTAGATCGAGTTTTTAGAGGGCGCAAATTGAGTTGCCGGAGGACGCAAATCTCATTGTTGGAGGTCAATTTCTTCAGGTCGATTTTCATCTCGAGGCAGATTTCCTTGAGGTCGATTTACCTGGGCCAAATTCATTCTTAGGGAGGCAAGTTTCAAGTTCTAGATTGTATTTTTCCTTGTATCTCTGTGGGTCAGAAAACCCATATTTTCCAGATAATGAAATGATGAGAAATTTTTTGGGGTTAATTAATTTTCAAGTGTGTGATTGATCTCTATGGTTTTTTTCGTTGCATTTTTTTAATTATATAATTTAATAATACCAATGATTTTATTTTTTTGTCTAATTAATTTTTGTGTGGGAAATAATTAAACTGTCGGGGATAGATTATTTTGTTGCGAGAAAATAAATCTAACTAGTATTATAAATTTAGCATCCACAAGGTTGCTCTTGATCTTCCATAACTCATAAGGTTGATATGGTGTTGTTGTAATGCTCTCTTTTCATGGGTAGATAATGCTTTATTCAACTCCCAAATAGCTTAGAGTTAGTTATGGTGGTTAGTTGGCGAGCTCATTTGTTTATGGAAATGTTAAACAATACCTCAAAAGAAAAAATTTCATAACTACAAGAATTTATGTAATTCAAGATGATGATAATAGGTAGTGAACACTATGGCACTAGAAGTTGCCTTACTTTGTATTGATTTCCATTTTCATAAAAAAACTTACATGAAAATATTGGTTCACAATTACATCACAACAAAGTTGAAAAACTGGTTGAAATTAACTTTCAATTTTTTTTCTTGGTAGGGAATTTTGACATATATGATTGGTAAAATAAGAAACTTTTTGAACAATTTGAGTTGAAAATAAGCCTTATGGTTGTAATACATAGGCATTTGTAATATAAGAAGTGTAATTCCATATTTTTGATCTTGCCTTTAATGTGATCCAAAACCTATTTTATGTATACATGTATCTCCAACACTTCAAGGGTAAATCATATAAAAATGCCTTAGATTTTTCCTACCAAGTTTATATACATGCTCTTTTATTTCTACCATATTAGTTTCCTTATATATTTTGTCATGCTTTCTCCAGTTTTGGATTATGTGATCATTACAATGTTAGGTTTGTAAGTTTTAAACCTTAAAGTAAAACAATGCATGTAGATTCTTTCACAAAATAAAAAGAACAACAATGGTATACACATATTACACAAAAATTTATCCTAGAAAATTTTAATTGGGAAAATTAGCGAAACTTAGAGCCACACCTCTATCTCTTCTTCATTGTATTAACTTGAATATACAGAATTTTAAGGATGTTTGTTAGACATAATGTCAGAGTGTCATTATATTCTTAGTTTACTAATTCTTTTTAGAAAGGGACCGGGTACATATAATCGAGACCAGAAATATGCTTCAAAGATAAGGTTGCTATGATTAAATATATGTGGGGAAGGGACTGCACTTTGTATGTTTTGTATGGCGCATACGCACAAAACAAAACATGGACGACCACAAGGGCTTGGCTAACAAGGAAAGTTAAGAAAGCAATTTCATAAATAAAGCCTCCACTTAGACTTTGGACTTTTTAAATTTCAGTAAAGTTTCAAAAGACCTTTTAAAACTAATTAAATGTCCAATGTGGGAAGAAGAAAGACATAGTTATTTGCTTTTTATTAATTTTTTCGATGACAATCATTCATAATGTCAGAATTCTCTACTCCACTACTACATTGAATGAGAACCATCAAATTCCTTGTGGAGTGCATGACGTTTTAGTTGAAAAATCATATACATAGTACAGCCTACATTGCTGCTTGGTATCTTTTTGTTTTTGGATTTATAAATATATTGTTATTTGGTAATTTTTTTTAAAGGTTTTTATTAATTTTGTATTTCAATAATTGGATAATTGTTATTTGTTTTTTTGTTGGTTTGTTTTTGTTTTGTGGCTAGTTTTTGGTTTTTGTTTTTGGGCACCTCCTAATTTGATGTTGTCGAAGATAGCTTTATTGTACTGCGCTACTGGTTCTAAAATTCTACTTGGTCTGATGTCCCGATTTAGAAATTTCAATTCGGTCAGTTCAGTTATGTCGAAAATTGTTGTTTTTTAATAAATTAACTTTTTCTCCTTTGAATGTGTAGCTGGTTAGATTGTCTGAAAAGTTAAAATTTGTTTGCTTCCTTTTGCTTCCTCTACACTTCTTTTTATAACTCTTTTTTCTGTAAAAGCATCCTTCATTTCAAATTGACTATCAGATTGGTCAGATTCTAACACCAGCGGATAAAATTTCAGTTAGCCGCAGTTCAACTTTTGTGCGGTATTTTAAAAAGCAAGCGGAGATGTATGTTTAATATTCCATTTAAGAATGATTCCTAACGCTCAAACTTCATTGGTGGCAATTTGACTCATTTATGTTTTTTTTTGTTCTGTGGATTAGAGAAGGTTTTCTGACTTATATGTTTTCTATTTAGAATAAGTTTACAATTCGTTAAATTTAATCCAGAATATAAAAATAGATGTTGTAACCAGTTCTCTTGAAATCTGTTTTGGAAACTTGAGGTTTATCTTCGGAAGTAAACAATTGAAATATTTTTGGAAACTTGAGGTTTATCTTCAGAAATAAACAATTTCTTCGTCTGGCACTGCTTTTCATGCCTGGAAAATTTATCACATTTTCATGCCTGGAAAATTTATCACATTCTAGCTCAATAAATTGGCTGATTTTGTTTATGCTATATTTTTGAGAACATATACACCTTTACTTTTTAAAAAATTGAACAAATTGTGATGCAGTTTTTGTTTTGTCCTTTTTAATCAGTTTTTAAAAAATTGACTTTTTAAATAGTCTAAAGGCAGGGACTAGCTGCTTTGCAGCTATTTCCCTTGTTAAATAAGAGGAAATTGACTTTTTGAATAATTCACGTCCGTCATCATTTTTATTACCTCGTTTGGCTTTCTTTTTGGCATCGATAGGGCCTTTTTCTTTTCCCAAGGTAATCTGGTGGATGCATAGCCAGGGGTGGGTACCCCATGCGAAAGCATGCATTCACCCCTGGCTAGGGGCTGGTGTCCACATGGTGGTTTGTTTTTCAAAGTGGGTTGGTTTCCCTGCTCTGTCTGGAAGAACCGGTTTCTCTAGGTTGCAAAGAACGGTGAGAATCCACTATCATCTTTGCTTCAAGCTATATTGCTTTATGTAAATATGAACTTAAATGCCCAGTATGATCCCTGATAAGTATGCACAAAATGGTATTAATTCCACGTTGTTTGATTGAACATGAAGAAAATCAACCAATTCTTTCTTTAACAAATTACGCACAATTCCTCTAATACAAAAAAAAACCCACTGGCACCACCCATAGCCATGGAAAAACAAAAAATTCCCTTTTCTTCAATATGTTCTTGTCCTTCTCGACTATCCTCTTTTACATTGTACAAGGTTATTTTCCTGAGCTCAAACCACACAAATTAGCAGGTTTTCCCCAGTTGGGGTTTCCTGGGTATTTCTGGTGTTTTGTTAATCGCGTGCTTCTGTTTTCATGAATTTGTTTTCCGCTGCAATTTCGTTAGCATACTCGATATATTTGATTAGTGAGTTTCACAGTTCATTTTCTAGTCCTTTCATCTCAGAATTCTGTTAAAATTAGCTGCTGGGTATTAGAAAACTAAGATTTCCATCTTTGGTAAAACCTATGTTGCACGGGTTCCCGCACCCGGGGGTGGGGTTCTCGAACCCGCACCGGGTTCCCGCACCCAAGTACCCGATTCGGGTACGAGTTCTTCTCAGAAGAACCCAAACGCACCGGGTTCTTCTGTGAAGAACCGGGTTCTTCAAAAACGAAAATCGGGTTCTTTGGGTTCTTTTGGTCAAACGAAGCCATAGTTTGGGTACTTAGAACCCGATTTTCGGATTCTTCGAGTTCTTCTGAAATAAATTTTTTAAATATATATATATATTTTTTAAATAATTAAAATTTAAAAAATTTAATTAAATTTTAAAAAATATTAAAATTAAATTAAAAATAATTTAATAAATTAAAAATATTAACTATTTTAAATTTTTAAAACATAAACGTAAAACATAAAACATAAAATATTAAAACATAAAACATAAACGTAAACAATGAACATAAAACATAAATTATCGTAAACAATGAACATAAAACATAAATTACCTACCTATCCGGCAAAGTTTGCAGCGACCGATAAATTGATAATACATTGCCGCCATTGAAGTTTGCAGCGACCGTCGACCCCATTGAAGTTTGCAGCGACCTATTCGAATGTTCGATTTGCCATTGATGATTGCAGGCACAGCGGCACAGCAAGTTTGAAGTTTCAGTTTCGGCCCTCGGGTAGCAGCGTTCGACAGCCCCTCTCACCCGCTCCGCCCCTCTCTCACCACCGGCAGGCCCACAGGTATTTAGTAATAAAATCTTGCAACTTTTTGCAGTCCTCGTCCCCGAAGTGGCTTGTTGACAAATGCCCAACTTTAAAGTTTATTCATTTATTGTGAATCGTGATCTAATCTGGTGTAACCGTGTATTCATCACAGCACGGTATTTGAACTTCTATAGTGATTGTCAAAGGGTTTTTAAATTTTTTTATTTTAGTTGCGTGATGCCTTTAGGCTTTTGGATTTGCACATCACCAGGGAATGAATGGGTTACGGCCCACGGGCCACCATAATCTTGTTCAACATTCTAAAATGCTTAATATTCTAACAGGTAAACTTGCAGCGGAAATTTCAAATAAGTGAGAATTTAAAACTGAGCAGAAATGACAGGTCGAAAGGAATGGGACAATTTGATACGCTCCATGATAACACTCCTATTGGCCAAGTTTCGGCTGGCACCTTACCACGTCATCCAAGAAATCACCAGCCTAGATTCTCCTATTAACACCATATTCGAGTGCTCATGCCATCAAAATATAAATTGGCCAAGCTTTGGCCATATTGTTCAAATCTCAGCCTAAGCCACATTCAATTGTCAATCAATGCCTCTTCGATAGGAGGATGATACCCGACACCGCAAACACTCGACTTATCTTGCCAGACCCATTAAAAAACGATGGGGCTGCAATTATGTCAAGAACTACAAATTAGAAATCAATGACAGTTACAGCAGAAAAATTCCCCACAAAACCCTTCTAAATTTTTTATTAATTTATAAAATATGGGTCAGAGTCGGATATTCTAGTTATAGAGGCCAACCGGTCATGATAAATTTTGGAAATAGGCTTTAACTTTTAAGTTAATTTCAGATCTGAGATCACTGAGCATATTAACTTGAAACTTGAATGTTGAATGATGTGCATGTTTAAATATTTAAAGTTTATAAATTAATAAATTATTAGTAATTACTAATTATAATTTATATATGATATATATAAATAAATATCATATATATATATTAATATAAAAATACCCAGACGAACCCACGCACCCTGTTTCAAAAAGTGCCGTCCCCGTCCCCGTCCCCGCACCCACGTTTCCTGGCAACATAGGGTAAAACCCTCTATTCTTATCTTTTATTACCTTCCTCCATTGTTGTTATCCTAGATTCCGTCCTTATTTTAAATATGCACTGGAGACTTCTTATTGTGCTACCTATGCTGATTGTACGCTTGGGTTTCATTGAGCTTACTTTGGTCATGAGTGGACATTAATACAATTAAAGTTCATTTCATGTATTTCTTGAATTATTAGGAGAGTTAAATCTGGTTAATTTAGCTTGTATTTCATTATGTGAATGGGAATTTTGATGGGGGTTTTCTATAGCCATTTAGAACATATAAGTTGCCAGTTGCCCTTCTAACCCTTCCTTTGTCATGTTCACAAAATCAACAAGTTAAAATCCTAGTACTGTTGAAGGAACATGATTGTGAACACAATCAATATGGCCCAAAGTGATCAAGAGTATTGATATTTTAGATGGAGGATATTGCAGTTACTCCACTGCAACATTATTCTCGACACCATATATAGGAGAATCTTACTATTCTGTATACTAAGCATAACTCAACGAATATAGATAGTTGACATATACCATACGAATAGAGCAGAGAAGCCATATCTGAACTGATGGATACACTTCTATATATTCATGTACTGTACCATCATTCATAGAGATTCTATACATAGATATGAATACAACTGATGAAATCAAGGTCAAACTTATACTGCTGTAATAGCAATACCATATATCTGTGTATTGCTGTAATAGCAATACCCAAAGTTGAGAGTTTATAGGAATGGGTTGATACCCATTATTACCAATGTGGGAGGCCATACCATATATAAAATGTCATAATGCAAAGAATCATATTGAAGCATATGACATATGACATTATATGCAAATCATACCAAGACCATAGCTATATAATGAACGTCCAATTATTTCAGAGATGCAGTATCAAGAGTGAAGATTTTGAAAAGTAGGTTTGCTGAACCTTGCTTCAAATCATTGTAAGTTCATGATCAACTAGATATCCAAAGCATGGCTGTATGGGCTTAAGTCTCCTCCTTAAGCCTCCTACTATTCACGTGATTGCTACAACAAGGTCTTCATATATACCAAAATATATTTGATCTTAACTGTATTGTATCTTGGGATGGCTGTGGCCTAAACTAGGCCTCAAGGCAGACTTTTCCGAGTTGCTGTAGAAGCAATCCCTTCTCTGTGGCCTAGAACAGAAAGAGAATCTCCTTCTAGGACAAGGAACCACTCCGATTTCCTGCACTGTCTATTGAGATCGCTGTTGCTAGTGCAGGAGGTCCCTTCTAGATCTCTCGGCCCTCTCAAATCCTCCTCCTCATGCTGCTGTAGCAGCACCTTCCAGCAACCTTTTAAACAGAGACAAACCCTTCACAAAATAGTACAGAAAAACCATCAATACTTACCTCTTAAACTGTGGTCTGATCTAGCAAGAGAGTTGTTGCCCTAAACAGTCTTGAATCTACTCTCCTCTTTGATGGCTGCTTCCATTAGATGTTGAAGGAGGACTCTGCAGTAATTGTTTGCAAATTTGATTTGAAGCCCCTATGAGTTATTGAGCCCAACTCTGACATATTCCCAAACTAGAATTCTAACAGTCCCTTGCTTGAAGGAAACTTGGATACATTCCTTGTAATTGCATTCCTTCTCTTGCTTGGGCTTGACCTTATCTAGCTCTGAAACCATGTTAATTTTGGAGCATGTTCTTACTGAGTTACTTCACTGAACATATTAGCCCATAATCCATTTAGATTCCATTAGCAATCATATAGCTCATTATCATATAAACAGTAATTGAAGAAAGAACATAGATGATCGAAGCAAAAGACAAGCCAAGACAAGATAACACAAGGATATGGTGCAAGCCAAGGAAAAACCCCAAGTTGGGAAAACCCGTAATCAATTCTTCTTATTATTCAATTGTTCAACAGAAGGAGAGATAGAGAGAGTATATCAATCAAAGTCAAACTTGACTTGATAAACTTCAGACTTTAAGAAAGTGGATGGCCTGCAATTCAAGACATATAATGTCTTCTGAAGTTGTTGTCATGAACTGCTGTTGATAAGGGTATTGAGCATACTCCAGGGATAGAGTTAGTGTTAATTTTGGACAACTAGGTCCAAACTCCATGTTGTGATGCTCAGACGACGATGCCAATATTTTTGTTGGATTCCTCTTTCGGAGAGGTGCAAGATCATCTAAAGATCAACTTGATCCGATGAGCAGAAAATTTATTTTGAATTAATTCCACTTGTGTGCAAGGTCGGCTAGAATTGTAATGTAGGCTTGGAGCCCCAACATATGTGTCACACACCCTCACAAATGGATATATATTGGTCAACGTTGGAGGTCATTTTCACCATCACTCATCACACATTTCTTCTTGCATCTGATTGGTTCGATCTCACATTTGGAGGCTTCTCTTCTCTCACACGTGGGAAAACATCAGCTAGGGTTTTCTGTTTTGATCTAGGGTTTCAGCACAGCTTTGACCAACGTTGACTTTGGTCAATGCTTGGTCAACTTGACCCGAAACTCTCCCAAAACTTCGATCTCTGCAGTCTGCATTTTGTTGGCACAAAAACCGAGGCTGGATGTTGACCTTTGACTTGGATGCGTTGACTTTTTTGCTGCTGCTGTTTTGCGTTGACTGGACAACGTTGACTTTTGTTGACTGTTGTAGAGTTGTCTAAGAGGGTTGTGTGACACATTCTGGTTGGTTGACCATGAGGAGACTTTGCTGGTTGAAGCATCCTGTTGACTGTCGTAACGCACCACATCACATATATTTTGCTGATCAAGTTAAGTGTATTTTTGGCTTGTCTTCCGTCAATCTATTGGTATGTTCTATCAGCATTTTACTTTCATGTTTATGTGATTGCTATCGGGTTTAAAGTAAAGTTGCGTCAAGCATAGAACATCTACGAAAATTTACATGGTATCAGAGCTAAGGTGAAGACAAAGCCCAAGTTTGTATTGAAAGCAATCACTGAAGAAGTAGCATTTGTCAAGGACTCATGGGTACCTCAAATTATAATGGCTTCAAAGTTGATGACAAGTTGACTGGCAAGTTTGACTTTCATGCTTGGAAGATGTCTTTGGATTTGATCTTGGAAGACCAAGATGTCATGGACTATTTGCAGGGTAAAATCCTAGAGCCTCCATCATCTGCACCTGTTGCCACCAAGACGAAGTATAGAAAAGGAGAAATCAAAGCTAAGTTGATCATCTGGGAATCCATCCATAAAAGTCTGGTTGCCTACATCTCTGAGCTGGGCACATCTAAGGGGATGTTTGACAAGTTGGTCAATATGTTCAGGGCCAACAATGCAAATCAAGTTCTTTTCTTTAAGAACCAATTGAAGAATCTTAAGAAAGTCAGGGATGAATCCGTTCAATCTTATTTTTAGAAGTTGACTGAAATAAGGAATAATCTTCTTGCCATTGGGGAAACAATAGCTGATCGAGAAATGGTTCTCACCGCACTTGGAGGTCTCCCCTCTGAATGGCATGTATTCATAACTACCATTCTCAATAACAATGTGATTCTTGATTTTGACGAAGTATTGTCGAGATGCACTCAAGAGGAAACAAAAATGATGGAATATGAAAATGAAGGTAATGCTGCCTTCATCGCTCGTGCTAAGAAGAAGAACAATGGTGGTCCGAGGAACAATGGAAGAGTTCGGGTCAAAGGAAAGAAGGGAAGATGTTACACATGTAACAAGACTGACCACTATGCCAGAGAATGCCCAAATAGAAGGGATTCTTGCGGGGATGATGACAACAACAACAACAAGAGGAATGGAAATCAAAGGAACAACAGGTTCAAAGGAAAGAGGAAGGCTCCCTCTGGTCGCAATGGAAATGGGCAACCTTTCAAAAGGTCAAGAAATTCCAGGTATGAGGAATCTAATGTCGTTGATGATAAGAAAAATGAATTCGTTCTTGTATCTGCCCTCTCTGCTGCATCTCCACCTGACACCATGGATGTCTGGTTGATTGATAGTGGTGCTTCAAGGCACCTCAATGGGTTTAAAGAAGCGCTTTCTGATTTGATTGAGAAGAATACTAATCTGAAAATTATCCTTGGAGATAATGCCACCTATCCTGTGAAAGGGACAGGGACTGTGACCCTTCATCTATCTCAAGGTCAAGTCCTTCGCTTGCAAGATGTACTATATGTACCTGATTTGAAGAAGAACCTTGTGTTTATTTCGGCCATGGAAGACAAAGGTTTCAAGGTGGCATTCGTTGATGGATAGGTGCGCATCTGGAAGAAGAGTCTCAAGGAAGCTCTTACGATTGGGTTTAGAGTTGATACACTCTACCAGGTTGGACGAAGTCTACTGGGGGCTATGACGTGTGATACTGTTCGTCAAACCGAACTATTGCACTGAAGGTTTGGACACCTTCATTACAAAGCCCTTCCCGAAGCAAGGAAGGTGGTGACAGGGTTGCCCAAATTCAAAAATGATCATGAAGGTGCATGTCAGGGTTGTGCCGAAGGAAAGCATACTTAGGGGACCTTTCCCCTCAAGTGTCACAAAGACATCTGATGTCTTGCAATTGATACATTCTGATTTGTCTAGTATGCTGCCCGTGACATCTTTGGGAGGATGTTCTTATTATATGATGTTTATAGATGACTTCTCTCGCAAGACCTGGGTATACTTCTTGAAGAAGAAGGATAAAGCTTTCATGTGGTTTCGTACTTTCAAAGCCTTGGTGGAAAATTAAACAGGGAAGAAGATCAAGATTTTGAGGACTGATAATGGCATTGAATATGAGACGAACAAGTTCAATAACTTTTGCAGAGAAGCTAACATCAAGAGGGACACCACAACCTTGTATACTCCTGAGCAAAATGGCATTGCTGAAAGAAAGAACATGACCATTGTGGAAGCTGCCCATGCCATGCTATGTTGCCAAGGTCTTTCGAAGTTTCTATGGGGAGAAGCTGCAAACATTGCTGTGTACATTCAAAATCGATTCCTGCATTTCGCTCTGGACTCCAAAACTCCCGAAGAAGTTTTCTCTGGTAAGAAACCTAATGTTTCACATTTTAGAGTTTTTGGATGTCCTGTTTCTTTTCATGTGCCGAAAGAGAAGAGAAGTAAGATGGATGCTTCTGGGAAGAAGGGAATGTTTGTGGGCTATAGTGAAACTTCGAAGGCTTATAGAGTCTATGTGTCTGGTCAAAGAGAAGTGGAGATTTGCCACAATGTTACCTTTGATGAAGATGCTTCCCTCAGGAAAGTGATAAACCTTCCGAGCTCTGAGGAAGATCATGATGTAAGATCTGGGAATCAGGAAGAACCAAAGGACGAGATGATGCCCAATGCTGAAGGACTGATGGACCCCATTGATCCACCTCCTTCAATGAAGAGAAGACTCGCATGGCTCCAGGATACTCTCGAAGATGCCGAGAGACATATGGCCCCAAGGGAGACATTCTGTGAAAGTAAGAAGCCGAATAGATACCAAGGGTATCTAGCAGCCATGAGTACAATCGTACAATCTGAGCCTGGATATTTTGAAGAAGCTGTAAAGCATCAAGTCTGGAAGGATGCTATGCACGAAGAGTATGAGTCCATTATGAAGAATGATGTTTGGGATGTGGTTCTGAGACTGGAGGACAAAGCTGTTGTCACCTCGAAATGGCTCTATAAGATCAAGCATGGATTTGATGGCAGTGCTGAAAAGTTCAAGGCAAGATTCGTTGCCCGTGGCTTCTCTCAAAAGGAAGGCATAGACTATGATGATGTATTTACACCTGTGGCTCGATATACTACCATCCGATCTATTATTTCCCTTGCTACTATGCAAGGATGGAATCTTCATCAGATGGATGTGAAGACTGCCTTTCTGCATGGTTCGATAAAGGAAGAGGTGTATGTGGAGCAATCTTTGGGTTCGAAGTCTAGGATAGAGACTCTCATGTATGCAGGTTGAAGAAAACCCTCTATGGGTTGAAGCAAGCCCCCAGGGCTTGGTACGAGAGGATAGATAGCTACTTGATGAAGCTAGGCTTCTCTCGAAGTAATGCTGATCCAAAACTTTACTTTAAGGTTGATAGAGAAAAGCCTCTCATTCTAGTTCTCTGTGGATGATCTCTTCCTGACAGGTGCTAACCCACTCATTCATCAGTGTAAGAGGGAGCTCGCTTCCGAGTTCGAGATGAAGGACCTAGGACTGATGCATTACTTCCTAGGCTTGGAGGTCTGGCAGAGATCTGGCGAGATTTTCCTCTCTTAAGGAAAATACATTGTGACGCTGCTGGAAATATTTGGAATGGTGGACTGTAAGTCTGTGTCAACACCGATGGAGCTTAACTTTAAGAAGTTGAGTGGAAACGTTGCTGGGCCCCTGCTAGCAGATCCTACCGAGTATCGTCAACTCGTAGGGGCCCTAATGTTCTTAGTGAACACCCATCCAGACGTATGTTTTGCAGTGAACTCTTTGAGTCAACACATGGTTGATCCTCATCATATTCATTGGGTTGGTGCCAAGAATTTGTTGAGATATCTTCGGGGCACGATAAACCATGGGTTGAGATACACAACCGGGAGTTTGAGACTCCATGGATATACTAATGCCGATTGGGCTGGCAGTGTGGTGGATCGCAAGAGCACATCTAGATGCTGCTTCACACTTGGGTCTGCTTCGATATCTTGGATGAGCAGGAAGCAGAAGTCGGTGGCTTTGAGCACTGCTGAGGCCGAATACATTGTAGCGAGTATGGCCTATTGTGAAGTTGTTTGGTTGTGAAATCTCTTTAGTGAGTTGTTCGGGCATGTGCTAGATACCACCGTTATCCTTTGTGATAACCTGAGTGGGATTTGTTTGTCGGAGAATCTCGTGCTCCAAGATCGATCCAAGCATATTGATATCAGGTACCACTTTATTCGGGATATGGTGCAGCGAGGCGCCGTAAGGCTCGATCATATAGGAACTGATGAGCAGGTCGCGGATATTCTCACAAAGCCCTTGGGGAAGGTCAAGTTCCTAACCTTCCGTGAGAATCTTGGAATCGTGGAACAACCCTATTCTGAGGGTCCTATTGGACGATGAGCTTTGGGAGCTCCAGGGGGCTTTGGGGTTAGCTTCTTGGAGCTATAAGCAACCACAGGGCTAGGCTTGCTGAACCTTGTTGGTGCGTTTCTGCCCCACCGTTATGATATTGAGTTGGTTCACCTCTCTTTGATTTATGCTCCGTATGCATCCTACCCATGGAGTCCCGGACTCATGGGAAATACCTCTCATCTTGGCCAATGAGGTTGGAAAAGCTAGAGACCAGTAGCAAGACCGATGGATGCATTGGAGATTGTCATACTCTCTATGTCTAGGATGGCACGTGTCCAACCACTTGATCTGGGATCAAGTCTAGTGAGGTTTCGAACCTCCAATTGACTTCGGGTTAGTTAAACCAACTTCGGGTTGGTATGTGACTCCTTTGAGTCCTATAGAGGTTTCAGAGCTCTTAGTTGATTTTGTCAGTCGGGAGTGATGTCTTTGTTACTCACCTTTTTGTTCTGAAATAAAGAAGCTAGCAAAGCAAGTTACGGCGAGATGACGCACGATGTTTGGATGGCAGAGGTGGTGGAGTTCTCCCTAGTTGAAGGGGAGTGTTAATTTTGGACAACTAGGTCCAAACTCCATGTTGTGATGCTCAGGTGACGATGCCAATATTTTTATTGGATTCCTCTTTCGGAGAGGTGCAAGATCGATCTAAAGATCATCTTGATCCGATGAGCAGAACATTTATTTTGAATTAATTCCACTTATGTGCAAGGTCGGCCCAAATTTTAATGTAGGCTTGGAGCCCCAATAGATGTGTCACACACCCTCATAGAGGGATATATAATATATATTGGTCGACGTTGGATGTCATTTTCACCATCACTCATCACACATTTTCTCTTCCATCTGATTGGTTCGATCTCACATTTGGAGGCTTCTCTTCTCTCACACGTGGGAAAACAATAGCTAGGGTTTTTTGTTTTGATCTAGGGTTTCAGTGCAGCTTTGACTAGCGTTGACTTTGGTCAACGCTTGGTCAACTTGACTCGAAACTCTCCCAAAACTTCAATCTTTGCAGTCCGCATTTTTTTGGCACAAAAACTAAGGCTGGACGTTGACCTTTGACTTGGTTGCATTGACTTTTTGCTGCTACTGTTTTGCGTTTACTGTTGATTGGACAACGTTGACTTTTGTTGACTGTTGTAGATTTGTCTAAGAGGGTTGTGTGACACATTCTGGTTGGCTGATCGTGAGGAGACTTTGCTGGTTGAAGCATCTTGTTGATCGCCGTAATAGAGCACATCTCATATATTTTGCTGATCAAGTTAAGTGTATTTTTGGCTTGTCTTCATCTATTGGTATGTTCTATCAACATTTTACTTTCATGTTTATGTGATTGCTATTGGGTTTAAAGTAAAGTTGCATCAAACATAGAAAATCTACGAAAATTTACAGTTAGGGCATCATAGTGACCCTTACACAATTCCCTTTTAATGCAACCTACAACTCTGTCCAAACTGATAAGGCAGTCCAGCTCTACAACGCTGCCTCAAACTGATAATGCAGCCCAACCCTACGACACTGCCCTAAACGAATAACCTTCCAATGCTTCCTTCTACAGATCTGATGCATAGAATTACTTTGATGCAGCCTTGCTACCCTTTGGTCAAATGTGGTTAGCTGAGGGTTGACTGCGGTTAGGATAAATGGTCAAAACAGAATGCGGGATACTCAAAATGACCCGTGACTGTGATGCTAGAGCAGCCTTGTCCTACGACCCATAGATTTGAGATGATAGACTATGAAAAACATATCCAACTCACCTCTGATGTAACGTCCTGAAGTGGCAAGAGATCCGTAGCCCTAATTATCATGAAAAACATTGAAACTCCTCAACGCTAACTCAAATATTTGCTGCCTTCCTTTGTTAGACCTCTGTATTCTTCTCCTCAATCCTACACTCGAAGCCTTCTAGCCCTTGCCATAGATCCACAACCCTATTTCAGATAGAGGTACTCATGAGAAGTCGATGTGCCAAATGGGATGTAGAGAGTTCCCTTATATACAATTTAGAAGGTGAATCCGACCTTTACTTTTGGAGGCAAAATTCAAAATTCAAATTTCAAAATTTACCTCCAAAACAACATCATGACTTATAGCATTTCCTTTTGAATAAACAAATATTTCCTTAACCAAATTTGACGATCTTTAGATCGATTTGAGTCCTCTCGAAAAGAGGAATTCAATGGAGTTATAATCTCTATCAACTGAATAGACCAAAGTGGAATTTGGCACTAGTTGCCAATTTTCACAATGTTCACTTGCCTCTTTGAGGGAGCAACCTCCAACATAGATAGACAAGTTAAGATAAGATAAATAAATGTATTAATGTTTGACAAATGACCACTTAAGTAAGTCACAGTGCATGGGAGATTGTCCCAAGACCGGAGGGGAAATCAGTGGTGGGTTCAAGATGGATCTACAAAGTGAAGCAGGCGGCTGACGGGAGTGTGGAGAAGTACAAGGCAAGATTTGTTGCCCGAGGCTTCTCACAGATATAGGGGATCGATTATGAGGAGACCTTGCACCGTCGCAAGGTATTCTTTCCATACGCACCATCCTAGCTCTCTCAACAAGAGTGGTAAGTATTCATCGTATGGATGAAGACCGCGTTTCAACGCAGTCATTGAGGAGGAGGTATACATAGAGCAGCCCGAAGGTTTCGATATCTTCAGCAGCGAGTCGCATGTGTGCAGGCTCAAGAGAGTGTTGTATGGGTTGAAACAAGCACCTCGTGCTTGGTACACACGGATAGACATTTATTTCACCGGACTTGGATTCTCTAAGAGTGAGGCGGATCCTAACCTATACCAGATTGTGGTGGAGGGTAAGTTGCTGATCATTGTACTTTATGTAGATGATTTGATTCTGACAGGTGATGAGCTGTTGATACTTTCATGCCAGGAGGATCTTGCTAAAGAGTTTGAGATGAAGGACTTGGGCCTCCATTATTTCCTCGGGATCGGAAATTTGGCAAAGGCAGTGTTGATGGACCGTTTGTTTCTTGCAAGTATGCTCGGGAGATACCGGAGAGGTTCAACATGCAAGGCTGCAAGCCTATTGACACTCCTCTTCCTAGTGGTGGGAGGAAGGAGGATGCTACTTCAGCGGAGGTAGTGGATGCCACTGTCTATCGACAGTTGGTGGGGTCGCTTATGTATCTGGTCAATACACGACCCGATATATGCTATGCAGTTAACCAGCTTTCGCAAGCTATGGTTAAGCCTACCAAGTTCTTTTGGAAGGCAGGCAAGCATGTATTATGCGTTATCTTAGAGTACACTCAGATATGGACCGTGGTGCACAAACAGAGGATGAGGTGAAGCCGTGTGGCTTCACGGATGCGTATTGGGCAGGAGCCCACCCGATGTGAAAGAGCACATCCGGATGGATTTTGTATCGAGTCGACAACAGCTTCTTGGTACAACAAAAGAAGCAGAAATCGTAGGCACCCGCTCAACAGGCCGCATATGGCAGCGCGTTTGGCCGCATGCGAGGCCACATGGATGAGGAAGATCTCGGGTGGTTTGGTTCGACACTTGGAGCCCATCGTATTTACGACAACCGCAGTTGCTTTAAACTCTCGTCAATCCAAAGATAACAAGATAGATCCAAACACATCGACATTAGGTACCATCATATCAAAGATTGTGTGCAGCGGAGAATCATGTTACTTTCATACATTCTCACGGAGGATCAGGATGCTGATATCTTGACGAAGGCGCTCACCAGGAGAAAATTCGAATACCACAGAGGCAGGATAGGGGTTGCAGATAATCCATATCTTGTTGAGAGGGAGTGTTGAAAATGCAACAAGATGATGGAGCTTAGTGAAATGAAGTCGCCTTCACTAAGTGGGCCCGCAGGCTATTTTTGGCGCAAAGTCTATTTTTTAGACTATGTCTATTTTTAGACATATGGATCATGGTCTATGAGTTGCAGGATGCTATTTATGGATGATTGGTCGAGTTGGTAAAAATAGATGGACCTCTATTTTTAGACATTGGGCGGAATCTATTTTTAGACTGCCAGGCTAAAAATAGAACAGTCGAATATTATTAACCCTTAATAATATTTGGACTATAAATATTATCTTATCCTCTTGGAGCACTTCAGTTTGATGCTTGGATGTGGCACATGCAGCTGACAGAAGGAAATACGCTTTTCCTAAGGGTTAGTTGAGCTATTGCATGGTTGACTTCAGTTAGAACTCATGTGGCAGAGTTTGGTGGAGTTGATGAGACAGTTGGTGGAGTTGTGTTCGGTTTAATTTAGTTGAACTAGTTGTATTTAGTCTAACTGACAAATACACTAGTGATGAGTGGTGTGAATTAATTATTAATTAATTCACTAATTATTAACTCATAAATCAACTAAAGAATACATCAGTTAACTGCAATGCATGGACAGTTCAGTGGAGACCATTGTTAGAG
This sequence comes from Pinus albicaulis, assembly GCA_034641835.2. Lineage (NCBI taxonomy): Eukaryota > Viridiplantae > Streptophyta > Pinopsida > Pinales > Pinaceae > Pinus > Pinus albicaulis. The sequence continues at coordinate 12,914 of JAXQQM020077711.1, read as the reverse complement.
GTGGGTGAAAGGGTGAGTCTACTATCAGTTGTGACTATAGTTGTGCATGAGATTTGCACACACATTGATTGAGATTGCCAATGAGGATTGCGCAGTACAAGCCAAGGGGATTCGAACTTGGATCTCATTCATTCTCATCTTGGATTGCGTAGTAGAGGCAGGCAAACAGTGGAGGAGATTTGAACCTGTGACTTGTTCAGATCTGAGCTAGTTTGTGTGTAACTGTTGGAGATAGTACTGAGTACTTGTGAGGAGTATTGTACTATGATTGTTACATGTTCTCTATCATTATAATATACAGATAGTTGGGGGTTTTCAGCTGTATGCTTTCCCCATTACATACTGTGTTATATGTGTGCTTGATTATGTTTCAATGTGCGCATGCGACTGCTTCTATTTCCGCATATTGATGATCAATTGTAGAAGAGGTTATGTATTATGCATGAAGCTTAAATAGTGTGTAATCAGGATAATCTCGGTGAATAATTCAGCTATTATTCAAATCTCTACAAGAGTTAAGGCGAGACAACTGGGTGGTTATACTCTCTCGCAATGTGAGTACACAATGGCTGAGAGGAGAAGCAGTTACCCCATACGAGTCCATACAATGCCGTAACAGAGAAATCATATAACTAACAATTCGTAACCCCGTAAGCAGAGACGCATAATAAATACCATAACTATGAATACAATGCGATTTCGGGCTTCTAAAACAGGGAATAACAGTAAGAGGTCAAACAATGAGAATAATTTCAAGAAGAAAAGACATCACGAAATCAACCAGGGTACCCATCACGAAAGCAACCAGAATAGCCAGGTGTGAGGACTGTACATACCAGAGAAGCCTGAAGCACTTGAAACAACTCTGAATAGATCCAACCACCGCGAAATGCAACAACCAGAGCCAGAAAGGAATAAACAAGAGAGTTTGTAGATTACCACAAACAAATAAAGCTCGACGCCTATAACGATTATGAAACCGCCTTACCGAGTAAGTGCATGGATGACAGGTATTGATCAGCATCATGTCCATCGGAGGTAGGAGTACGTTGCCTTAATGCTATCTGACAAGGAGTGAATGTCGAAGGAGTGTACATTAATTGCATGTATAGGCTGTCCCATTGCTCTAACAAGCACCCCGATCGGGGAGGCTAATTCATTTCATTCAATTAGGCACCAAATGAACATTTGAAACTTAGGTTCTTACTCATGTTTAATCCTTATTGGTTCTTGTTGTATTGGGGCAAATCCGAACCCAAACTTCCTACAATGCTTGTCAAACCACTTTTTTATGCAACCAAAACTCTATTTATGTTTTGCAAAGATAATATGTAGATTAAGTAAAAATATCATAATTTTCCATATTTGTTATATTGAGAAATTGAAGTATCATTATAATAATAAGTATAATTATTATTTGCTTAATCATAAAAACCACAAGTATAATTTTGTATATATATATATATATTTTTAAATTTAAAAATCCTATTGCTTTGGGGACAATTACTAGTCTTTATACACTGAAAAAGACCTTCTACAAGAACTGAACCTACGTTTGAATGAAAGAGTCAGATGTCTTCGACACTTGCAAAAATGCTGCGATTATAAAATCGGACGGCATCTACCCTCGCCATGAATTGTATTCCTTCTGAAAAACGCACGGGGTTCGTGTTTTACCCTTCAATCGTCGACGAGGTCCGTGCTGTTCGTCGTTGTTGAATTTGCATTACTTAACTGGTTGCCTGGTTTCTATTCAACCAAATCCTGGGGCTGCCTCGAGTGCTTGAGAAACGCCAGGTCACGCCATTGTCGCTTGGAAGGTATGGTGGACTTTCGCAGCCACTGTATTTAATTTAGTTCTTGCCATTTTGTCGTTTCTAGGGTCAATCATTTAGGGCTTTTATGGTTGTTTTTGGAGTTCTTTGTGTTGGTTTCGGTCTTGTGCCTGCCCAGAAATGGCTTCTTCTGTGTAAAGTAGTGATTTTATCAGGATTAAAGACTCACTAGATTTGCTCGCGGCCCAAAAGAGTCAAGTTTTTGGTGCGGGCGAATCCCGGAAAGCTGAATCTTGGGTTTTCTTGTTTTGTTTGCAGACACATTTTTGAGTAAAAAGATATTAACTTGTATGGGCCTATATGTAAACCCTGTGACCTCGTTTTGGTCGCATCTGTTTAAGATATAGACCCCAAAATTGGCTTGGTTTGTTCTTATGGGTCGTAATTTATTTGGATTTATCAGAAACCAAGCCCGAATTTGTTCACATTGTGTATTTTGAATTTTGTCCGTCCCCCAAACGTTGCCCAAACCGGCTTTCTCTGGCCAACGGTCCCTTTTGTAATGAGAAATTACTGGAAATCCCACGCTTTTCCCTCGATTGTTTAGATATGCTTCTGGAACTGAGAATTATTGGGCACCTCCTAATTTGATATTGTCGAAGATAGCTTTATTGTGCTGCGCTACTGGTTCTAAAATTCTACTTGGTCTGATGTCCCGATTTAGAAATTTCAATTCGATCAGTTCAGTTATGTCGAAAATTGTTGTTTTTTAATAAATTAACTTTTTCTCCTTTGAATGTGTAGCTGGTTAGATTGTCTGAAAAGTTAAAATTTGTTTGCTTCCTTTTGCTTCCTCTGCACTTCTTTTTATAACTCTTTTTTCTGTAAAAGCATCCTTCATTTCAAATTGACTATCAGATTGGTCAGATTCTAACACCAGCGGATAAAATTTCAGTTAGCCGCAGTTCAACTTTTGTGCGGTATTTTAAAAAGCAAGCGGAGATGTATGTTTAATATTCCATTTAAGAATGATTCCTAACGCTCAAACTTCATTGGTGGCAATTTGACTCATTTATGTTTTTTTTTGTTCTGTGGATTAGAGAAGGTTTTCTGACTTATATGTTTTCTATTTAGAATAAGTTTACAATTCATTAAATTTAATCCAGAATATAAAAATAGATGTTGTAACCAGTTCTCTTGAAATCTGTTTTGGAAACTTGAGGTTTATCTTCGGAAGTAAACAATTGAAATATTTTTGGAAACTTGAGGTTTATCTTCAGAAATAAACAATTTCTTCGTCTGGCACTGCTTTTCATGCCTGGAAAATTTATCACATTCTAGCTCAATAAATTGGCTGATTTTGTTTATGCTATATTTTTGAGAACATATACACCTTTACTTTTTAAAAAATTGAACAAATTGTGATGCAGTTTTTGTTTTGTCCTTTTTAATCAGTTTTTAAAAAATTGACTTTTTAAATAGTCTAAAGGCAGGGACTAGCTGCTTTGCAGCTATTTCCCTTGTTAAATAAGAGGAAATTGACTTTTTGAATAATTCACGTCCGTCATCATTTTTATTACCTCGTTTGGCTTTCTTTTTGGCATCGATAGGGCCTTTTTCTTTTCCCAAGGTAATCTGGTGGATGCATAGCCAGGGGTGGGTACCCCATGCGAAAACATGCATTCACCCCTGGCTAGGGGCTGGTGTCCACATGGTGGTTTGTTTTTCAAAGTGGGTTGGTTTCCCTGCTCTGTCTGGAAGAACCGGTTTCTCTAGGTTGCAAAGAACGGTGAGAATCCACTATCATCTTTGCTTCAAGCTATATTGCTTTATGTAAATATGAACTTAAATGCCCAGTATGATCCCTGATAAGTATGCACAAAATGGTATTAATTCCACGTTGTTTGATTGAACATGAAGAAAATCAACCAATTCTTTCTTTAACAAATTACGCACAATTCCTCTAATACAAAAAAAATCCCACTGGCACCACCCATAGCCATGGAAAAACAAAACATTCCCTTTTCTTCAATATGTTCTTGTCCTTCTCGACTATCCTCTTTTACATTGTACAAGGTTATTTTCCTGAGCTCAAACCACACAAATTAGCAGGTTTTCCCCAGTTGGGGTTTCCTGGGTATTTCTGGTGTTTTGTTAATCACGTGCTTCTGTTTTCATGAATTTGTTTTCTGCTGCAATTTCGTTAGCATACTCGATATATTTGATTAGTGAATTTCACAGTTCAGTTTCTAGTCCTTTCATCTCAGAATTCTGTTAAAATTAGCTGCTGGGTATTAGAAAACTAAGATTTCCATCTTTGGTAAAACCCTCTATTCTTATCTTTTATTACCTTCCTCCATTGTTGTTATCCTAGATTCCGTCCTTATTTTAAATATGCACTGGAGACTTCTTATTGTGCTACCTATGCTGATTGTACGCTTGGGTTTCATTGAGCTTACTTTGGTCATGAGTGGACATTAATACAATTAAAGTTCATTTCATGTATTTCTTGAATTATTAGGAGAGTTAAATCTGGTTAATTTAGCTTGTATTTCATTATGTGAATGGGAATTTTGATGGGGGTTTTCCATAGCCATTTAGAACATATAAGTTGCCAGTTGCCCTTCTAACCCTTCCTTTGTCATGTTCACAAAATCAACAAGTTAAAATCCTTATCTTAAGAATATGTAACACATACATGCTAAATTTAATGTAATACTTCTTTACACTTGTGGTGGTGTTCCTTGTGAACTGAAACATAATATTTTGAGCAAAATAGATGGAATATAGCTGGGGAAAGCAAATGAAAAGAGCAAGATGGACATAAATATAGTAGTCGAAAGAAAATAAACAAAGTAAGATTTGGAAAATAACAAGAATAGGAAAACCTTTATTGATATTAGAATTGGATAGAATGTTTGTTAATTTTGGAGCATGTTCTCACTGAGTTACTTCACTGAACATATTAGCCCATAAGCCAGGTAGATTCCATTAGCAATCACATAGCTCATTATCATATAAACAATTACTGGAGAAAGAATATAGATGATCGAAGCAAAGGACAAGCCAAGACAAGATAACATAAGGATTTGGCGCAAGCCAGGGAAAAACCTCAAGTTGGGGAAAACCCTTAATCAATTCTTCTTATTATTCAATTGTTCAATAGGAGGAGAGAGAGAGAGAGAGAGAGTACATCAGTCAAAGTCAAACTTGACTTGATAAACTTCAGACTTTAAGAAAGTGGATGGCCTGCAATTCAAGACACATAAAGTCTTATGAAGTTGCTGTCATGAACTGCTGTTGATAAGGGTACTGAGCATATTTCAGGGATAGAGTTAGGGCATCATAGCAACCCTTACACAACACCCTTTTAATGCAGCCTATAACTCTGTCCAAACTGATAAGGCAGTCCATCCCTACAACGGTGCCTCAAATTGATAACGCAGCCCAACCCTACAATGTTGCCCTAAACGAATAACCTTCCAATGCTGCCTTCTACAGATCTGATGCATAGAACTACTCTGATGCAACCTTGCTACCCTTTGGTCAAATGCGGTTAGCTGAGGGTTGACTGCGGCTTGGATAAATGGTCAAAACAAAATGTGGGATACCCAAAATGACCCCTGACTGTGATGCTAGAGAAGCCTTGTCCTGCGACCCACAGATCTAAGATGATAGACTATGAAAAGCATATCCAACTCACCTCTGATGCAACGTCCTGAAGTGGCCAGAGATCCGCAACCCTAATCATCATGAAACAACCTTGAAACTCCTCAACGCTGACTTAGATATATGCTGCCTTCCTTCGCTAGACCTCCGTATTCTTCTCCTCAATCCTATGCTGGAAGCCTTCTAGCCCTTGCCATAGATCTGCAACCCTATTTCAGATATAGGTACTCATGAGAAGTCGATGTGCCAAATGGGATGTAGAGAGTTCCCTTATATACAATTTAGAAGGTAAATCCAACCTTTACTTTTGGAGGAAAAATTCAAAATGCAAATTTCAAAATTTCCCTCCAAACAACATCATGACTTATAACATTTCCTTTTGAATAAACAAATATTTCCTTAACCAAATTTAACGATCTTTAGGTTGATTTTAGTCCTATCGAAAAGAGGAATTCAATGGAGTTATAATCTTTATCAACCAAACAAACCAAAGTGGAATTTGGCTCTAGTTGCCAATTTTAACACTCCCTCTCAACTAGGGAGAATTCCACCCGCCAATCCATTTGCTGCCATCATGAACCATCTCTGACTCTGTTCTACTCTACTCTACTCTGCTCTGCTGAACAATGATATGAATAATAAAGAAGAATCGATCGAGAGTGAGTCACAAATGACAAGACCTTGCCACTCTCCACGGACAAATGTCAGTCCATAAAACCAAAGAGTGAACTCCAATCGGAGTTGATCCCAAGTGATCAAGTTGAAGTACACAATGCATCCTAGACATAGGGAGTACGACAGTACACGATGCGTCCATCGATAGTGCTATGGTCCCTAACCACTTTTCCCAACTCATTGGCCAGATAAGAGGTGCTTCCCATTTGTCCCAGACTACATGGGTAGGATGATGCAAAAACGCCAACAGGGAAAGAATATATCAGCTCTTGCTCATAATCACATGGAGGGAAAGGAGAAACCACATCCTACAAACACACATCACAATCATATGTAGGTAAAGGATAAACCACTACAAACACACATCATAACCATATGTAGGGAAAGGATGAACCACCTCTTACATGCATGCAAAAACATCGACAATGGGGAAATGATGAATCACCTCCTACATGCATGTAAACCAATAATAGTAGGAAGGATCCTACATGTGGGGGAAGGACGAACCACATCCCATCGACATGTCAACTATCAATCGCAGGGAATGAGCATCCTATATGTGGGGAAAGGATGAACCACGTCCCACCGACATGTCAACAGATGCTTGAATGTATCTCTCACCGGGGTATTCGCAGGAGAAGGTGAACTACTCATCTTGATCATATGCCATAGGAGAAGGTGAACCATTCATCCTATGCATATGTCATTAACAGTAGGGGAAGGTGAACCATTCACCCTACACACGTGTCTGTAATCGTACACATGTCAATCACCATGGGGTATCACAGGGGAAGGTGAATCACTCACCCTGTACACAATGCACCACTAGGGGAGGGTGAACCACTCACCCTATGGTCCACCATCCCTCAGCTTAATAAGTGCCCCAAGTCCCCAGGAGCTCCCAAAGCTCAATCTTTAATCAAGAAACCCTTCATAGTAGGGCCAAGTTGCTATCTAAAAGTCAAGGCTAGATCAATGGGAGCTTCATAGCTCCATTCAACATGTAGACATATTGACCTTTAGCAGAGATCCAGTCAATACTTAGCAAAGATTTTGACTGATCTTTACTGCCTCTTACTCAGTGAGATCATAGCCTAAACTTGTCTTCCAGGGTGCATAGTGTCCATTAGGCAATCTACTCATCATGAGATTTGACGACTCAAGCATGTCATAGAACACGAGTGTCCATATACAGAGCTATGCGAAATACTTCTGCTGCAACAGAATTGATTCATCAATACGAGCAGCTTCATAATAAGCCATGCTTTCTTAGAGTAACTGACTTCAGTCAATGATTCACCCATGGTGGATCTCAACCTAGGAGTGCTCTTACATACTGACAGCCCTGAAACTTACTGTGATGAAGTATGGATCATTTTATTTTACTGGAATAAACAACATCAATGAATAATTCTTTTGAGAATGTAACCATCTGATATCAATCCAGGGATTTTATAACTCCCTCGTAAGGCAATCATCTGAACTTCAAACGTCAACTCCTTCTTACGTTGAGAGTGTCATCAATCAGAAATAGCTGCATCCTTACAATCTAATGGCTTGTCCATAACTCCCTCTAAATATAAGGAAAGTGACCTTGCCTTAATTATAGTCGTATAGCTATCTGCAACCTGCTACTTTTCCAGTCACCATTCCTTTGGTGCATGTGCCAAAGTCATCAAGATAGCTCCCTCCTCTTAATTCCTGCTTCAACCTTTTTTATCAATTTGCTCCTTATCTTCAAGATGACACGTTAGCATACCAAACCTCAGCAATACATCGGTGAACTCTCTCACATGCTCTGCCTATTCAACTGATAGATCTTGACAGCAGTATATCAATAAAACCTTATTACTGATATTGTAAGAATGACTGACATTAAAGATTCCAAGGGAATTACTCTGAATTTAACCTTGGAATGATTTCCAAGTCTGATTATGCCATGGATCCTGGCTTCTAGTCTGATCTTAACATCTAGATAGACCAAGGAATTTTTTAAATTATGCCATGTTTCTTCTCAGCCACAAATACTACATCTGATGTACTGAATTTCTTCCAAGGTTCAGTATTGTTGCAGAAGAATGTGGCAAATAATTAATGCACTTTAAACTGGCGAAGAAGAACTAACTGTCTTCTGCCTTCCAGGTTCTGATGCTTGTCATTAAAGACTGAATACTTGCTGCACCTTGACTTATGCTAATGGAGAGTCTAATGGTCAACCTGACTTCTTGTAGTGATTTCTGACACAAGGGAGGTCTGGTCTTCAGATAATTGCTTCCTTTAATGATGCTACTATAGGTCTTCAAAGTGAAAAACTTATTCTCCTTGAAATTGAACCAGGATCGATAAGCTTCAGTCTGTGACTGTATATATGAATGCTAGTACTGTTGAAGGAACATGATTGTGAACACAATCAATATGGCCCAAAGTGATCAAGAGTATTGATATTTTAGATGGAGGATATTGCAGTTACTCCACTGCAACATTATTCTCGACACCATATATAGGAGAATCTTACTATTCTGTATACTAAGCATAACTCAACGAATATAGATAGTTGACATATACCATACGAATAGAGCAGAGAAGCCATATCTGAACTGATGGATACACTTCTATATATTCATCTACTGTACCATCATTCATAGAGATTCTATACATAGATATGAATACAACTGATGAAATCAAGGTCAAACTTATACTGCTGTAATAGCAATACCATATATCTGTGTATTGCTGTAATAGCAATACCCAAAGTTGAGAGTTTATAGGAATGGGTTGATACCCATTATTACCAATGTGGGAGGCCATACCATATATAAAATGTCATAATGCAAAGAATCATATTGAAGCATATGACATATGACATTATATGCAAATCATACCAAGACCATAGCTATATAATGAACGTCCAATTATTTCAGAGATGCAGTATCAAGAGTGAAGATTTTGAAAAGTAGGTTTGCTGAACCTTGCTTCAAATCATTGTAAGTTCATGATCAACTAGATATCCAAAGCATGGCTGTATGGGCTTAAGTCTCCTCCTTAAGCCTCCTACTATTCACGTGATTGCTACAACAAGGTCTTCATATATACCAAAATATATTTGATCTTAACTGTATTGTATCTTGGGATGGCTGTGGCCTAAACTAGGCCTCAAGGCAGACTTTTCCGAGTTGCTGTAGAAGCAATCCCTTCTCTGTGGCCTAGAACAGAAAGAGAATCTCCTTCTAGGACAAGGAACCACTCCGATTTCCTGCACTGTCTATTGAGATCGCTGTTGCTAGTGCAGGAGGTCCCTTCTAGATCTCTCGGCCCTCTCAAATCCTCCTCCTCATGCTGCTGTAGCAGCACCTTCCAGCAACCTTTTATACAGAGACAAACCCTTCACAAAATAGTACAGAAAAACCATCAATACTTACCTCTTAAACTGTGGTCTGATCTAGCAAGAGAGTTGTTGCCCTAAACAGTCTTGAATCTACTCTCCTCTTTGATGGCTGCTTCCTTTAGATGTTGAAGGAGGACTCTGCAGTAATTGTTTGCAAATTTGATTTGAAGCCCCTATGAGTTATTGAGCCCAACTCTGACATATTCCCAAACTAGAATTCTAACAGTCCCTTGCTTGAAGGAAACTTGGATACATTCCTTGTAATTGCATTCCTTCTCTTGCTTGGGCTTGACCTTATCTAGCTCTGAAACCATGTTAATTTTGGAGCATGTTCTTACTGAGTTACTTCACTGAACATATTAGCCCATAATCCATTTAGATTCCAGTAGCAATCATATAGCTCATTATCATATAAACAGTAATTGAAGAAAGAACATAGATGATCGAACAAAAGACAAGCCAAGACAAGATAACACAAGGATATGGTGCAAGCCAAGGAAAAACCCCAAGTTGGGAAAACCTGTAATCAATTCTTCTTATTATTCAATTGTTCAACAGAAGGAGAGATAGAGAGAGTATATCAATCAAAGTCAAACTTGACTTGATAAACTTCAGACTTTAAGAAAGTGGATGGCCTGCAATTCAAGACATATAATGTCTTCTGAAGTTGTTGTCATGAACTGCTGTTGATAAGGGTATTGAGCATACTCCAGGGATAGAGTTAGTATTAATTTTGGACAACTAGGTCCAAACTCCATGTTGTGATGCTCAGACGATGATGCCAATATTTTTGTTGGATTCCTCTTTCGGAGAGGTGCAAGATCATCTAAAGATCAACTTGATCCGATGAGCAGAAAATTTATTTTGAATTAATTCCACTTGTGTGCAAGGTCGGCTAGAATTGTAATGTAGGCTTGGAGCCCCAACATATGTGTCACACACCCTCACAAATGGATATATATTGGTCAACGTTGGAGGTCATTTTCACCATCACTCATCACACATTTCTTCTTGCATCTGATTGGTTCGATCTCACATTTGGAGGCTTCTCTTCTCTCACACGTGGGAAAACATCAGCTAGGGTTTTCTGTTTTGATCTAGGGTTTCAGCACAGCTTTGACCAACGTTGACTTTGGTCAATGCTTGGTCAACTTGACCCGAAACTCTCCCAAAACTTCGATCTCTGCAGTCTGCATTTTGTTGGCACAAAAACCGAGGCTGGATGTTGACCTTTGACTTGGATGCGTTGACTTTTTTGCTGCTGCTGTTTTGCGTTGACTGGACAACGTTGACTTTTGTTGACTGTTGTAGAGTTGTCTAAGAGGGTTGTGTGACACATTCTGGTTGGTTGACCATGAGGAGACTTTGCTGGTTGAAGCATCCTGTTGACTGTCGTAACGCACCACATCACATATATTTTGCTGATCAAGTTAAGTGTATTTTTGGCTTGTCTTCCGTCAATCTATTGGTATGTTCTATCAGCATTTTACTTTCATGTTTATGTGATTGCTATCGGGTTTAAAGTAAAGTTGCGTCAAGCATAGAACATCTACGAAAATTTACATGGTATCAGAGCTAAGGTGAAGACAAAGCCCAAGTTTGTATTGAAAGCAATCACTGAAGAAGTAGCATTTGTCAAGGACTCATGGGTACCTCAAATTATAATGGCTTCAAAGTTGATGACAAGTTGACTGGCAAGTTTGACTTTCATGCTTGGAAGATGTCTTTGGATTTGATCTTGGAAGACCAAGATGTCATGGACTATTTGCAGGGTAAAATCCTAGAGCCTCCATCATCTGCACCTGCTGCCACCAAGACGAAGTATAGAAAAGGAGAAATCAAAGCTAAGTTGATCATCTGGGAATCCATCCATAAAAGTCTGGTTGCCTACATCTCTGAGCTGGGCACATCTAAGGGGACGTATGACAAGTTGGTCAATATGTTCAGGGCCAACAATGCAAATCAAGTTCTTTTCTTTAAGAACCAATTGAAGAATCTTAAGAAAGTCAGGGATGAATCCGTTCAATCTTATTTTCAGAAGTTGACTGAAATAAGGAATAATCTTCTTGCCATTGGGGAAACAATAGCTGATCGAGAAATGGTTCTCACCGCACTTGGAGGTCTCCCCTCTGAATGGCATGTATTCATAACTACCATTCTCAATAACAATGTGATTCTTGATTTTGATGAAGTATTGTCGAGATGCACTCAAGAGGAAACAAAAATGATGGAATATGAAAATGAAGGTAATGCTGCCTTCATCGCTCGTGCTAAGAAGAAGAACAATGGTGGTCCGAGGAACAATGGAAGAGTTCGGGTCAAAGGAAAGAAGGGAAGATGTTACACATGTAACAAGACTGACCACTATGCCAGAGAATGCCCAAATAGAAGGGATTCTTGCGGGGATGATGACAACAACAACAACAAGAGGAATGGAAATCAAAGGAACAACAGGTTCAAAGGAAAGAGGAAGGCTCCCTCTGGTCGCAATGGAAATGGGCAACCTTTCAAAAGGTCAAGAAATTCCGGGTATGAGGAATCTAATGTCGTTGATGATAAGAAAAATGAATTCGTTCTTGTATCTGCCCTCTCTGCTGCGTCTCCACCTGACACCATGGATGTCTGGTTGATTGATAGTGGTGCTTCAAGGCACCTCAATGGGTTTAAAGAAGCGCTTTCTGATTTGATTGAGAAGAATACTAATCTGAAAATTATCCTTGGAGATAATGCCACCTATCCTGTGAAAGGGACAGGGATTGTGACCCTTCATCTATCTCAAGGTCAAGTCCTTCGCTTGCAAGATGTACTATATGTACCTGATTTGAAGAAGAACCTTGTGTTTATTTCGGCCATGGAAGACAAAGGTTTCAAGGTGGCATTCGTTGATGGATAGGTGCGCATCTGGAAGAAGAGTCTCAAGGAAGCTCTTACGATTGGGTTTAGTGTTGATACACTCTACCAGGTTGGACGAAGTCTACTGGGGGCTATGACGTGTGATACTGTTCGTCAAACCGAACTATTGCACTGAAGGTTTGGACACCTTCATTACAAAGCCCTTCTCGAAGCAAGGAATGTGGTGACAGGGATGCCCAAATTCAAAAATGATCATGAAGGTGTATGTCAGTGTTGTGCCGAAGGAAAGCATACTTAGGGGACCTTTCCCCTCAAGTGTCACAAAGACATCTGATGTCTTGCAATTGATACATTCTGATTTGTCTAGTATGCTGCCCGTGACATCTTTGGGAGGATGTTCTTATTATATGATGTTTATAGATGACTTCTCTCGCAAGACCTGGGTATACTTCTTGAAGAAGAAGGATAAAGCTTTCATGTGGTTTCGTACTTTCAAAGCCTTGGTGGAAAATTAAACAGGGAAGAAGATCAAGATTTTGAGGACTGATAATGGCATT
>JAXQQM020081049.1:0-166855 GCA_034641835.2 Pinus albicaulis | reverse complement strand
TCAAATTTCTTGATACTCCAAACTTGTGCACTTGCATGAGTTTGTCGAACTAAAATCCATAGCTTAAACTTCATGAAACTGGTGGAGTCAAATTCATGCAAGTGCAAAAACATCTTACACATCCTCTTTGAAACTCATCCGAAAGAACACTGGAAGGCATCTAGAGAGAACCCTATAGCCTAACAGAATCCAATGGAATTGACCAAAAAAAACAAAAATAGGGCCAACCCTACTATAGGAGGAAGGGCCTGTAGTAAGAACTTACCATTTTGCAAGAGCTAAGGGCGAATGTTTTTTTGCAAGAGCTGAGGGTGAATGCTGAGGGAAAATGCTGTCATGCAAGAGCTGAGGGCGAATGCTGAGGGTGAATGTGCATGTAGTTTTTAATAAAATCATTTTTATGTCCTCACCTGCTGCTTGGTGACAGTAGATGAATGGACAGTCCCTAGTAGTTGTAGAGAGAATCTAACCCGACTTAAGAGCTCCCTCATCATATCATGGGTACCAAGAGCTCCATTGACGAATTTCTTTGCCCAATGTTTATAGGAAGAATAAATTGAGGTTAAAGTCAAGACGTCATCAGTTCTTTCGAGCTGTTTATAAGGCACTCATCCATGATGATACCAAGTTGTCAATTACCTCGACTGCTTATTACAAAAACCATACCCTTTTCTATGGTAACTTTGTTTCCACCGAGCAGGGACAACATCAGGTACGTTGCAAAACACAACCCATGTCATTTAAGATATCATTCCGACTCCTCTAGTCCCGGACAACGAAGTGACCTTGTGTTTAATTTCTACCTCAGACCTATGCTTATTTCACCCCTTAGCTTAGCAAGACCAGGACCTTAGCTTTCGATGCTAATTCCTCCACATGTATTCATCGCAAGGAGTTTCATTCCTCAGTTACATTTGATTTTTGCATTTCAAATGAGCGCGCATTTGTTTTTTACATTTGATTTTTGCATTTCAAATCATTTTTATTTGGAGGAAGCCGTCGCAATAGAAATGCATTGGAGCATAGTGTTGCAATTGTGACATTTTCTCCAAACGTCACAATTGCGACACTATGCCCCAAAGCATCACTATTACGACAGATTCCTCACGTCGCAATTGCGACACTTAGACTAAGTGTCACAATTGCGACGTTTGGAGGAATTCATCGCAATAGCGACGCTTTGGGGCATAGTGTCGGTATTGCGACGGATTCCTCCAAACGTTGCAATTGCGACACCTTGTCTAAGTGTCGCAATTTCGACACTGGTCTCTAAACGTCGGTATAGCGACAGTTTCAAGCGGGATTTGAAAAAGTTGAAAAAATTTGGGGAAATTTCCGACATTTGGTCAAAAGTGTTGGAACCAAGTGTCGAAATTTCTGCCAAATGTACTAGTGTCGACATCAAATGATAAAATGAAACAATAAAAAAATCTACATCAAATGAAAAAATGGAATTCTGAAAATAACTACAGCAAATGACAGATTGGAATTCTAAAAATAACTACGTCAAATGATAAAATGAAAACATGAAAATAACTACATTAAAAACGTAAAATTCAGAACCTTCACTGTTTATAGGGGCCCTCCACAAACATGTAATCTCAAATCTTCACACGAATAGTCAGCTACACATCAAATCTTCAAGGAAATTTTCATTAAAAATAATGAAAAATATTGTTTTAACAATTCACTGTGTGATTCAGAAAATTCACCTTCTTTCCATTGCTTCAATGGAATGTTTATATAGGGGTTACAATTTAACTTCATGGATATTCATATGGCTAAATATCAGAACTGAATGGACATCTAGTTGCCACGAATTTGATAAAGCACAGTGCATTCCAACCTTTGATTTATTGACTGGGCGTTTATTGACACATGGGCGCAATGTTTTCTCACGCAACTGCAAAAGAGGGCTCCAAAGAACCTGGAATATATCCCAAAGGGTAACGAATTTGGGAAAACTTCTCATATGTGAACTTAATTGGGCTCATTTTGAACAAAAATGATGTTCTTGTTTTGCGATATTCACTTTTGTTTTCTCAGAAAACTAATTTGAAGTTGACTGGTCAAAACTACTGCAATTTTCCCTTGATCTTTGCTTGGAGGTCCACATGTACAAGTTGGGTGGTATTTGACCAACAAAAATCCATATTGGAGCTTCTAGAAACAATGTCCATGTGTCGGATTTAATTATAGAGTGGTGCTACTACCTCAACCATGGAGATAACTACAAAAATTGTAGAAACTTGAACGGTCAAACTATCTTTAGTAAAAAATACGCAAAATTATCCTTAATTCATTAAAAATAATAGAGATAATAATAATAAACCATGTAAACATGTATGTGGGAATTTGGTACGTTCATGAAGAAATATGGTTAAAAATGATGATAATGGGTGAATGGGATGATGCAAAAATGGATGGTTTCATCAACAAAATTATGACAAATTGGAGGCCCAACAACTGTATTACTGTATTTAATAAACTGTGGCTTTTTGAGATGATTGCAACAATGAGTAATTTTTATTTAACAAGTTCCAACCTCTAAGATTTCGATAGTTGAAGTATTTATACAACTATTTACAAACAAAATATCATGAAAACAAAATTCAAGATTTATTACAAAATTACAAAATTAAGTTTAAATGCTGAAAATAATGAAAATATCAATGATCTAGGTGGATATTGGTGGCCACCTGCCTATTCCACCTAATCAGTTTCATCAGTTTTCTTTTTACTATTTTAGCAGTTTTTTTTTGGGTCCTGAACTTTTGGATCTATTTCGAGGCCCTAAACAACATATTCTTCAAAGAGATCTTTCTAACGAGGCATCAAGTGCCAAATGGAGATAATATGACCAAGTTACGACCTTGAGAAGTTTGCTACTCAACTAACCCCAACAGGGCCAGTAAGCTCTTGGTGTTACGTCTTCTCGGGTTAAGGTTCTGGTTGTTTAGGGTTTTCTCTTATTGTTCAATAATAAAAAGACCCTTGAGCCTCATTGTAACATGGTTCAGAGGCATGTAGCCGCCACATCTCTTCTTATAGATAAGCTACCATCGCCCTAGCTAGTTTATGTCCATTCTGTCTGTAAACATATTTCAGTCATTTTATATTAATGGAATGAAGTTTTATTTCTACTACATCTTTTTGTTTATGTTTATTTCTATATTTTATTTTCTTCCTACATAAATCCAGATTCACGTTACGGCTCCATGAGGGTTTGAAACATATTTTAGTTTCAATTTTTTGCAATAATATTTGGTAAACTTCATGCAAGTGACACGGTCTCCCAAAATAATATTTGAGAGTAAAAAATATCTCATTTTAAATTATTTTTTATTATCTCAAATGGGTTTTTTACGGAATTTGATTTCATTTCTCAGTTTGAGAGATATGAGCAATGGAACTTACACATGTCTGGAACATTGTATCGCCGCACCTCCTCTGAGTTTGTGGAAGAATTTTCTCACCCCACAGGTCATCAAATTTCAAGTGTCTTATATCACTAGAAATATCTATTCAATACCTCAAATTGGTCTTTGACGGAATTTGACTTCATCACATATAGCAGAATTTATCAACATAGTTGTTGCAAGAGGTCCATTTCAACCAAGATCCAAATTAGTGGTATCAGAGTGGTCTACTATTTCTCGATCTTTCTTTGCATATCCCCAATGAGGTCAGGGTATAAGGAGTTAGGGCTCGATCTAGTTGAACCTTTGCAATATCAACCTTGCAAACCCCGACGACCTCCCATAGCGAAAGAAAAGAAAGACGAGAGAGTAGGAGATCTTATCAAAATATTGCTTGAGGAGGACCTCGAGAAACAAAGGAACAAGATGATGGATAAATTTTCCCAGATCCTTCAACAAATACCCACCAGTGGTGCATCTACATCCAATAGCTACTCTAAAGGCACCACTCCTTTCAAGGTACAATTCAACTTCAATATTCCTGAATTTGAAGGCCAGATAGATGAAGACGTCGTAGATAGATGGTTGAATTTTTTGAAAGGCTCTTTTTTCGATCCATCATTTCTCTAACTGAGAAAAAATTACTTTTTCACTCCTAAAAGTTGCCCCCCCATGTCATAGACTAGTGGTAAACCTACTGTGAGCAAAAGGACGAGAGGGAAACCTCTCTTTTCTCAGCCACACCCACTTGGAATTTGTTCCAAGACGACATCAAGGAACAATATTACCCTGTGGAGAGATATGAGGATGATTACATCCAATGGACCATGTTGCGGCAGCAAAGGGATCAAGATGTGCACGAGTTGATGAATTTGTTCCATACCCTACACACAAAGTTGGGTATTAAATATTCAGAGAGAAATTTTGTGCTCAATTAACGTATTTTTTTGCACAGATACATTCAAGAGAAAATGGAGTTCCTCGACATTACCTCGTTTGGTGTGGCATATCAATATTCCACCAAGATTGAGCAGAAATTTAAGCATAAGAATCGAGACTTTGGATTTGCGAATCCAAAGCCAAGGAAAGGCGCTCCTGAACCATAGAAGAAGGGGCAAAGCCAAAGCGGGGTGACTCAGAAAAACACCACAAAGCCAAAGAAGGATACGGGGAAGTGGTGTGAATTTAATAATAGCTCCACTCATAACACAAGTGAGTGTCAGACCAAACATTCATTGGTGGACAACCTGAAGGCATATGAATTAGATGCATGTTCTGATTCTGAGTTAGAACCGGAAAAGGGGAATGATGAAGGGAATAAAATCATTGATGTAGATCCCCGTGCCACTATTGTCACCACCAAGCTCTAGAGGGATGATCACGAGGATCCACAGGAGGGGGAGCACCTCTTCCATTCACGGATGTGGGTGAAGGGTTCTCCACTACAATTCCTTGTCGATAACAGAAGCCAAAAGAACCTCATTTTAACAGAGTTCATGAAGCATCTTGGCCAACTGACCACAACATATCCGCCTTCCGTACAACATCAAGTCCTTCATGGATGAGGTACTATGTGATGTTTCTCCTCTTGACGTGTCTGATATATTATTGGGCCAACCATACTTGTGGAAGCAATATGTTGTGTATGATTCTATACTTCGTTCTGTTATTATCACTTTGGGAAATAAGTTGTACAAGATACTAGAGGTAGTACCACCTCCTTCTATCTCTTTTATTACTACAAAGAAATGCATTAATATTGTAATATTCCCAATTATCCCAAGCTAATGGGAATATTCTATTTTGCCTTGTTTTGTTTTGCATTTCATGTTGCTGAATAAATTGTAAAGGAGGACATGTAAAACTCCTGAAAATAACAAAATAAATAAATTCCCAATGTGAACATGGCTAAATCTGGGCCATTTTATAAAACACACTTGATTGTGAAAGAGGTTGATCACTTGACCAAGTCAACCATGACCATATCTACAACACAGGTCTAGATGCATTGAACCTCCTTGAGGGACAACGCAGTTCTAGAAGGTGATTCTACATGTGAAAGGGCCTAAACTAATGAAGTGGTTTAGGGTTTTGAAAAGACTCCAATCTTATAAAAGGAAGAGGAGAGTAGCATGAAGGGGTTGTTGAAGATTGTTATTTTTTGAAGGTATTGTCTGCTGAGACATCCCTCATTGGGGGTTTTCCTGTTTAGGAATCCCACCTCCTTCCTTGACCAGCTCTTGGAGGAGACTTGTTCCACCTTGTCCACTATCAAGCTTGGGCCAAGCTTCACCTTACAGCTACAGCGATGATCATGTTGAGGGTTGGGTTTTCCTTGTGAGTTGCAGCAAGTGGAAGACACTAGGTATGCTCATATCTAGATTTTACTAGTGCCTCTTCTCAGTGAGTGTGTCTTTTAACCTCCTGGGAGTGTGCATTAGTTGATTGAGCTTCAGATCTAGACCTTGGCATCATGCCAAATCATTCTCAGAGCCTACAACATAGTTCCTCTCCCTAGACTATGTTATTTGCAAAGGAGAAGTTGCAGGGTGTTTTGTTTGCATTTTGGAGGAGAGATCTCCGGTGTTAGGATTCTTCCTCTCACTATGGTGATCCATGGATTGGCCATCCAATACATGTTTTTTTTAGATATGATCTACTGTTTTGTTATATGATTCATAAATTTCTAAATATTTCTGCAGATCTACAACTCTAGATCTCAGATTTACTCTATGTGCTTTGTGTTTTGCACAAAACCCCAATGGGAATGTATATATGAGCATTTCTTGTAAACAAATCTAAATTAGATCTACCTTTTTATGTACATATCTGCTCTATATCTGAGAAATTAATAAACTGCTACTTCAGCCATTAAAATAACACTATCAGGTCTATGCAGAGTTTTCTTGTGGTTGTAGCACCTCATTTCTGAGGATTTCTCCTATATAGTCTCATTCTTTCTCTTGTACAATGTATGGGCTGTAATGTAACTCTGATTTGTTGTTATACATCTGATATTTGAACCTCCATATCATCCTATTTCTTTTCTTTAGTGGATCTGCATTATTTCTGAAGTAGTCCTTTGCATATAGCTGCAGCCCCTCTCTCTGGGTGTTTTTTCAGCTAGACTAGGTTGTGGGAGATCTGTTTAACCCACCTAGTTTGATTTTTTTTTGTTCTCCTTTTGGATTTAGATCTTATATGAGCTGATATAAGGGATCCAGGAGCTGCAAACTCATTTCAGTGCACTGAATTCTTAGAAGTTCGTTATTTTAGCAGGCTTGCTGTGCAATCCCTATTTTGGGATATTACAAAGATTATTTCCCGAAATAGGAAATTTGTTTTCATTAAAATTCACCCACAGGAAAAAAATAATATTATGGCCACAACCTCCAAACAGGGCTCCTCTCCACGGTAGCAACAAATGGAAAAATTTGTGGAGGAATACAAGGAAATTTTCTCCTCACCCACAGAGGTTCCTCTACACTGTCAATTCAAGCACTCCATTAATCTGACCTCATGCACACCATTTTTTGATGTTGTCATACCTCATGCAACCAAAAAGACAAAATCCACACCTGTACTATCTAAAGTCTACCAACAGGTCCACGACATCTTGGATAAATCTAATGTGAAGTACAAGGAGCGCTAGGACCAACATCGAGTGCCACACAAGTCCAGGTGGGAAACCCATTTTGGTTACATTTGTATAAGGAGCGCCTCTCTAGATCCCACCGCAAGCTACGGCCACTTCAAATAGGCCAACTCCTTCAGCAGGGAAAGTGGTGTACCAGGGACCAGGTTCAACAAAAATTTCCCTACCTCATGGAGGCTCTTCACGCAATGGGGACCATTTCTTTGTAAGGGGGGAGGAACAATCCAAGTGGATTTTGGTGGCCAACCACCTATTCCACCTAATCAGTTTGATCAGTTTTCTTATTTACTATTTTTAGTATTTTTTCGGGTCCTAAAATTTTGGAGTCGTTTTGAGGCCCTAAACAATGTAGTACTCGGAGAGATCTTTCGAACGAGGTATCATACGCGACAAACAGAGATAATATGACCAAGTTACAACCCTGGGAATTTGGATACTCAACTAAACCCAACGGGGCCCATAAACTCTTGGTGTTACATCTCCTCGGGTTAGGGTTTTGGTTGTTTACGGTTTTCTCTTATTGTTCAATAATAAAAATACCCTTGAGCCTCATTGTAACATAGTTCAGAGGCATGTAGCCACCATATTTCTTTTCAGAGATAGGCTACCATCACCCTAGCTATTTTTTTTCCATTATGTCTGTAAGCATATTTCAATCATTTGATATTAATGGAATGAAGTTTTATTTCTGCTACATCTCTATGTTTATTTTTATTTCTATATTTTATTTCATTCCTGCATAAAGCCAGATTCAGGTTACAGCTCCATGAGGGTTTGAAACATATTTCAGTTTCAATGTTTTACAGTAATATTTGGTAAACTTAATGCAAGTGATGCGGTCTCCACATATCATATTAGAGAGTGAAAAATATCTCATTTTAAATTATGTTTTATTATCTCAAATGCATTTTTTTATGAAATTTGATTTCGTTTTCCGGTTTGAGAGATATGAGAAATTGAAGTTACACCTATTTGGAACACTGTGCCGTTGCACGTCCTCTGATTTTGTGGAATCATTTTCTCACCCTACAGGTCATCAAATTTCAAGTCTTATATCATTGGAAATATCTATTCAATACCTCAAATGGGTCTTTGACGAAATTTGATTTCATCACCTATAGCATAAGTTATTAGCAAAGTTGTAGCAAGAGGTCCATCTCAACCAAGATCAGGATCAATTAATCGACTGAGAGTGCTGCCACAGGTTTTAGGATTTCTGGTGGTGACTGAGCCTCCAAATGTGCAATGTTGTTGTCCTGCTGGAAAAATGACTTGTTGTCCTACTTTTTACTGTGTTCTATTTATGATTGGGGCAGAGGGAGTGTGTTTCTATTAGAATTGTCTCATTGTTCCACTATCTTCTATCCTATTGTGTTCATTGTCTACTGGAATGTGCCCTAAGGTGATAGATTCGACTATTGATATTGTGCCTAAAATCGGGGATATAACTATCCTCTTCTATTTGAAATCTAAAGTCAATCTTGCCATTTGTATTCCAGGTGCTGGAATAAATGTCGAATAGAAAATGGGATCCTAAGCCTTTTAATTTCATGCTCTAAAAATATAGATTTTCTTCCATCTATATCAAATGGCTTGAAATATAGAGCTACTTGATTTTGAGCCATGAAAATTGAGATTTAATTGCCATAACTTGGCATTTCAATGACCTCCTCCTCTACAAAGGAATTGTCACCCTGTTCAATCTATAATTTAAAAAGTTTCACCCTTGACATTCCTGGTCCTGTACATTTTCATGACACACCCACTCTTGTACATGCACATGCAACTAGCCAAAGCCCTACATCACAAGCTAAGAATAATAACTTATCACTTCTTTCAAGTGCCCTAAATATTTGGTTCCAATTTTTGGCATGTTCGATTTAAATTTGATCATCTTATTTTAAGATGACTGAAATTTGGTAGAGAATACAGTGTAAAAGATGTCCAGGTCAATTTCCTTGAAATTTCTAATGCCACAGCAAGATAAGCAGAGTATTCATTCATTGCTTCTGTGACATCAACATTCTCAATGCTTGGATGTTCATTGGTTGAATTCTCTCAAATCCTTGGGTAAGAAGGCTTAAACAATATAAAATTCCAGGAATCTAATCATTCGTTGAATATAAATTTATGAACCTTCCTGCCACAATATTTCGAGCAATCTCCCATCGTTCAATTTCAAGGGAAATTGGAGCTCCGAGGAAAAATACCCTTTCCATGATGCTCACGCTTTCCTATTTTGGGACAACTCCTTAAAAATTATGAATATGATGTGTGCTCCCAATGAAAATCCAATCAGGGTCACAGGCCTATTTCCCTACAACCCCTTCAACAACACTTCAACAAGAAGTACTCCTTCTTTGTCTGTTCTGTCCACCGCTATTGTTTATTATATATATATGAAACTTGTCGCAGCGAGGAATGCAGTAGGCCAAGCCAAGGAAGCCAAAAGTGTGCTTAGTACCATTAACCTTTCCCCTCGGTTCATTAACTCTGTTGTAATACTTGATGTTAGCGAGTCCAGTATTGTCATGCTAACTACAATTAAATTTTTTGATTCCAAACAAAGTACGTATCTCTCCAAATACCCATCATGTCCTTGCCATTTTTTTCCTAGAAAGGCCAGCTCCAGCAACAGTGGAATCATTTATTTCACTGGAGAAGAGCTACGAGGTTCAACAATATCATTTTCCTCAAAAGAAGCAATGGTGATTGTCTCACACTTTTCTTGCTTTTTTATTTAGAAGTAGAATCTCCATTTGATTTCTCGGGTGACAATCCTTGTTAAAGGCTACTTGCCCCTCTCTTTTTCCATTGTCATATCCCTCATGAGACATGACTATATCATTTATCAAGCTTTCACTTTACATGTCCTGAACAAGAACGTTGGAGTTTTGAAGATTAGTCTTCTTTTGTCCTCTTTTTTGTTGAAGACTTAGGTAATATTTCGAGAGGGGACTCATCACAAATAATTTCTCAGACTGAATAAATGTGGATCCAACCATATGATGCTTGGGAGAGAACGATATGTTCTCTCATTTTTTATTGACATATGCAATGTTGCATTCAACCTGATCTATGATTTGTTGCACTTGGCGCTGAAATCTATCAATGTTGGTTCTTTCATGGAAATGCCTTAAACGCACAAGGACAACAAATGCTAAATCATGGAAAGCTAAATGATATCTCCATTGAGCCAAGTGTTCAGTAGGGTGATAAAGCACACAATACACACACTTGTCTTGGAAAGCACGAGTTTTCAAAAAAATATTTTGGTAACTTCAATACTATTGAAAAGCTTTCCCGTATCCTCCAGTGGGTGTCTTGTCCATTTGTTTAAACTCTATCATATAAAAAAGTAAAGAAGCCATAGGAATAAAAATTACTTTAGGAGAAGAAAGTGTGTTTAAAATTTTGGTACATCGTGGCCTCAGAGGGGCATAACATGCAGTAGGCACAAACGAGCAACTCCAATTACAATTTGATCCATCGAAGGAAAGAGGTTGGAAGTCAGTATTTTCGGCATTGTCACAAAGAAATTTAACCCAAAGTTCAAGGAAATTCATATATTTTCAGTTGTAAGCCTTCTCAAGTGTTTTGAATGACATCAATTTTTTATCCTTCTTGAACTGCCAAAATCATTCCAAGTGACACAAATTACTTCTGCCCATTTTGGATTTAGTGCGAAGAAGGATTGCTGATAAAATTCTGATAAATTGGTCAAAGGGTGTGACTTTTTTCACAGGGGTGGGTGTGTTACAGTGATCAATGAGGAAGGGGGGTCCGAAATGATATAGAGGAAACATGTGGCCTTGAGTTCGGACCCCCGTCGCCCCCCCCACCCCTTGGATAATTTGAAATTGAGCTCAGGGGGGTTCGAATTCTTCCTATGTCGTTGAAATGCATTGTCTAGCTGTGTCGTGTCAGCCTCTAGCAGACCAACTAAGATGACTACAAAAACCAATGATAACCAATCCTAGGATGAAGTAAATCTTGTCCAAGCCAATGAGGGAAGAAGGAGAAAGCACGCAACCAACATATAAATTATACCAGTTTTTGTCCCTTCTATTTTTTTCTTTCCACCCTTTCTCCATCTCAAAACACCATATTTATGCCCAACCAACGATGGCATGGTATCTCCAATGTATAAACTCAAAATTCCTACAAATGGAGCTAGAGGACAATCATTGAGGTAACCAGACATCCATATAGATATTGCACAACCAAGTAGAAGTGAAAAATGACTTATAATAAGAATTCTTGAGTCACGATGGTCCGTAGAAGCCTTCATAAATTGGTTAGCAAGACTTCCCAACGATAAAATTCGACAAATCATAATCATCTACAATACTAGAAAAACCGCCAAAGCTGCTCCAAATGCAAGTTTCAATAATTTATTATCAAATAGAAGAGTTGGCATAAACATTAGGATGGCCAACAAATGGTAGCATTTTTGAAGAAGTGTCCTCTCAATCATACTGTTCTTGGAAATAATGTAAAAGTGTAGAATGGAAAAGCAAGAAACAACTAGCTATTAGATGCAAAGTAAGACTCTTTTCAATGGCTTCTCCAATATAAAACCAATGACCCATAACAAAGAGTGGATTTGAAAATCCTTAATATAAAACAACCATCCTGGTACAATCATGGTTGTTGTTATCCCAAGAGCAACATAGAATTTAATAGACCTTTCAAAATCTCCAGAATTTTTTTCATCATTCCTTGAAGATTGAAACATAGTTAGGTTACAACAATTCAAATTATGAATAATAACTTTGTAACCTCTCAACATTAGTAGAAGGTTATCGAACCATTCCTGGATGATTGTACTGATCTTGTCTCTCTTCTTGGAAATCATTTGTAGGATGAAATATTATTGACAACATCTCAAATATAATAATCATCATCTATAATCAAGTGACCCTATAAAAATTATAGGACCCTAAGATAGTTGATAACTTGACAAGAATATACACTTTAAACATTAAATTCCATGAGCTGTTGATACTTGCCGATGAAGATCAATAAGTTGTTGAGACATAAAATATTTTCAGATTTCAGACTTCTATGATTAATGACTTGTAGAGTGACATCCGGATCCATTGCATTAATATATTCATTTAACCGATGTTTCGACCTTGATGTTATCACTCAAAAAAAGTGAAACATTATTTGACATGGTCATAGAGTTCATTTGTCAAAGGTATGGTCATAGAGTTCATTTATCACAAGTTGGTATAGGAAAATTTTATTTTTTTTCATCTTTAACCTATCGTAAGGTTCAATCCCACCTCCATTCAAGTCATATCAGGTACCATCAGTCATCATTTGCTGACATATTTCATTTCCCAAGCTTTTGAATTCAAAAAGGTCACTTTATCCAGTTTTTCCTCTTTTCGTAGCATTTTACACTGTAAAAAGGTAGTTTTCGCTACGAAATTACTTAATAGTTTTGTAGCAAAACTGTTAGAAAGTTAACTAGCCACACTACGAAAAACAGTTTTTCTATCTGTCTTGTAAAATCCAGTGCAAGGTGTCAATCCATGACTAGAAGAGTTAGGGTGGATGTCATTCGAGTCAGTTAGGGTTAAATAAAGGTACAAAGGTCATGTATGAGGATATAATTACTATTTTTAGCATGTATGAGTCATGATTAAGGCATGAGATGTCATCGAAACTTTAAAACATTACCCAATTGAGTATTTTTCATTCTCCGATTCATCTTTGCATGTTATTGAGTTCTGGAGAGTTGTTTCACCAAGGCAAGCTGGTTGCTGGCATTTTCAAAAGTTGCAAGTGTCACTAATCAAGCGAGGCTGAGTAGGTATAAAATCACCATGGCTACAAAGAAGAAGACCAAAAAAGGTGGTCACTGCGTCAAATATGAGCCAATGGACATGAGTTTGTTAAATGAAGACCCAACTACATTGGAAGTGTTTAGAAGAACATGGGGTTTGCAATTCTGCAAAAGTCTGCAAGGGTGTCATTTGCAAGTTTCAAAGGAGTTTCCTAAGATTTTTATTGGATCAGCTTCAAAGGTGGGAATGTTAAATCTTATAGTAACACCAGAAACCATTGCAGCATCAACAAGAATCCCTAGAGGAGGAGAGAAATGGTTCAAAGGCATCAAGTTCACCATGGAGGACTATAAAAAATTCATGAAGACAGAGCATAGTGAAATTGATCTCACAAATGCTATCCCAAGGAGCTACATGAAGGAAAACTACTCAAAGTTGTTGTTGATCATTCAGAAGTACTTCACCTGTGAAGGGAGATATCACATGGTCTACTCCTACCACTTTAGGCTTCTGCTGCATTTTGTGGGTAAGAGGTATCTTGATTTTCCTTTTTACTTATACAGAAGCTTAGCTAAAATTTCAGACAAGGTTAAAGTTAAAACAGAAGGAAATGAAATTGTTGAAGATTGCAACAAGAAACAGTGAAGGAGGCACCCTGAAACATCATCCTTGATCCTAGTTGGAAAATAATCACCTAAACTAGGTGGGGCCCACACAGGCTATTTTTAGGTGTATGTCTATTTTTAGACATGTCGATCATATTTCAGAAGTTGCAGGATGCTATTTGTGGATGGTTGATCAAGTTGGAAAAATAGATGAAATTCTATTTTTAGAATATTGGGCGAAGTCTATTTATAGATCGTCAATCTAAAAATAGATGCATGTCAATTATTATTAGCTCTCAATAATAATCAGACTCTAAACAACAACTTATTCTCTTGGAGCACTTAATTTCAGTATACGAATTTGTAAAATCAGTGGGTTGAAGGAATTACGCAATTCCTAAGGGTTTACTGGAGTTCACGCATGGAGGACTCAGTTAGAACTGAAGTGGCAAAGTTATGATAGAGTTGGAAGAGTAGTTCATGGAGTTGTATTCAGTTTAACTCAGTTAGACTCAGTTGAGCTAGTTGTATCTAATCTAACTGAATGATACACTAGTGAGAGTGGAGTGAATTAATTAGTTAATTAATTCACAACTAATAACTCATTAATCAACTGAAAAATACAGTAGTTAACTACAGTGCATGTCAGATCCAGTAGAGACTGTTAGGGTCTCTATAATTTGAAAGATTGGCAAATACAAATTGCAAAGCCTACATATGAACCACTTTGGGATTCTAGGATCTAGCCCTCCTAAATCCAGAGAGGGATCTCTCTATAAGTGCAAAGATTGATTTATCTTTTAAGGTTTTAAGTGTGATATTAGGCTAGTTATGAAGAACAAGGTTTTTTGTTTGTTTTGGTTGGGAGAATATATATGAATGTGAAGGATGTCTAAATGAAGGGTGAAGGTTGTATGAAAGTGAAGGAATGATTCAACTAATAAGATAGGCAAGGAGAAACTTTAATCCATTGGGCTATGGAGTCATAAAAAGGTTTAAGCAACAATGTTCAAGAGTGGTCCATGGGGCAAGTCATCTATGTCAAAGGATCTCTTCAAGTTAATTTTATGGAATGAGATAATAAGAAATGGAGTGAGGGAAATCAAACAAATGAAGGAACAAAGGATAGCCTAAGATCAAGTAAGTACTTCTAAACTAGCTTGCTTTTGGCATGCACTTAAGGAAAGACATAAAAGTAATCTAAGATCAGGTAAGTACTTCTAAACTAGCCTGCTTTGATATACTTTCAATAGAAAACATTTAAAACACATAGAATAGCTTAAGATCAACTAAATACTTCTAACTTAGCTTGATTTCAGCATATTCAAAGGAAAACACTCATGATAAACATAAAAATTAGTCTAAGATCAGGTAAGTACTTCTAAACTAGCCTTCTTTCAACATACTCTTAAGGGAACTGTTCAAAGTAACTGTTGGAGATAAACTAGAGGACAAGGCTAACCATACACTTCTCTAGCTCAACTTTAATTAGCAAACTTCTCAAGAACATTCAAAGACAATATTTCAAGCTACACTCAGCAAAACATGGGCTAACCAACATTCCTTGACTGATCACACTCTATTGAATTATCTTTAAATAAACAATTAGCAAAAAACATAAAGATAAAGCTTATCAGTAAGAGTAGGGTACTTTAAGAGTAAATCCTAGCTCTATATTTTTTGTTCTTTATCAGAGAAGGATGGACAATCTAATGGAAACAAAATAAAATAACAATTACAGTAAGAAACACATCACCATTGACATAGACCAGGATCCCATAAATCAGCTTGTATTTGATGTTCAAAACCAGTTACAATCTTCAAGTCCAGTGGGTCTCTACAGCTTAAAATTTCTCATCTCAGCTTATGTATCTTCAATTACAAATAGAGCTTCAGTAGCTTTAGAAAACTATTTACATCCAACAGATATCCAGAGACCAACCTCTATCTCATCTTCTACAGAAGTATTTATAGAAGAAATGAGGAGGTGGAATGACATAAAAGATCTTTAAGTTCAATTAATACAAGTTAATGCTTCTCGGCCTTTGAGGGGCTCAATAGAGAAGTTTTCTAATATTTCCTCTGTATTAACTAGTTTTCATTAAGTATTTAGTCGCTTAGCGGATTTTTTTGACTTTAAAACTCTTTAAGCGGGCTGGCAATAACTCTAGCAAAAATATCACTGACTTGGCAATAACTATGCCTTCTTTAATTTATTGAGGTTGCAGGTGGTGCTTTGGTAGCTAGGGAATTCTTTGGCCTTTGATGTGGCAGTGGAGGCCTTTCAGATTGATTTTTCTCTCTGTTTTGTCTTAAAATATCTTTAATCTATTTTGGTTTTTGTTTTAGGCCTAATTAGGCCTTGATATTCATTTCTGGTCCTTTATTCCTTGCTGACTGTGGATTAGGCCTTTGATTCTCGAATTGGTGCCTTAATCCCTTTAAACTCTGATCAAAATATTTAATTCTTCACTTCTGCTCTAATCTTATCCTTTGAAACTGATACTCTTTGTTTATTTGATGCTTCACTATGTTTTTGTTGTGTTGCAGGCGCACAGAAGATTTACACAGGTGGATGTATTTTTCTTTAATGACGAACTCCTTGGATCCCTTCTTGTGCCGAAGGTTAGGAATCGCCATTCCTGGCCTTCTTATAATTTTTAAAACTATGGGAAAAACCCCATATAACCTGCAAAAAACAAAGAAATGTTATGTAATCCTGTGGAAAATGGGTTTAAACTGCTTTGGAGGTTTTGGGTGCGGGGGCGAACGAGAGTCGTTCGATCAAAATAATGAGCGGTCGAGATCAAAAGATAAAGTATTTCAGGAGCGAGTTGGGTGAAAAGGGGATGAGAGTGAGATTAAGTTAGCGTCGTCCGATCTTAGAGAACAACGGCCATGATTAGATAAGGATTTACACTGCAGAGGGGGAAGTGGTATAGCAGAAAACCATTAGTGGTCTTCGCGTGGCATTGGAGCGGTTTCAGATTTTTACCTAAAAACCATGATACGGTATGTTTCTTGACACCTGTCCTACCCAATACCGACCATTCCGCATAATTTTTAGACGTTAACTCTTGGGTGCAGAAAAAACGTGAAAAGGAGTCTCAGCCGTCGGATGAGGGACATCAGATCCAATGGTGTGGATCGCACGCGATGGAGGGAAAGATGCACAGGCGGAAAGGCAGGTGGGGTAAAATGGTGGTTTAGATCCTAACCGTTGGATCATGGGAATATATGGTCGAGATCTATCGATGGGGGAGAAATGAAAAGGGTGGGGTTTGAAAAGTGGAAGCAATGCGGACTGTCCGATCGGAGAAGATCAACGGTGGAGATCTGATCGCAGGATCACAATTAGCGGGAGGAGAAGGCAAAGTGACAATGTAATGCGCCAATGCGATTGAGCATGGGCCATTAGATCTATAAGAGATCGACGATTAGGATTTAATCGCATCGGAGAAAAGGAAAGGGGCCAAAATACCAAGGCTTTTGATTTTGCGATGCGCAATTAAGCACTGACCATTGGATTGGTTTCGGAGATCAACGGTGGAGATTTAATCAGTGGGCGCGAAGGTGAAGGATTTATGATGGAGCACGATTAAATTTGAGCCATTGGTTCTTTTGGATTCAACAGTTGAGATCTCATCGGGGCATCACAATTGGCAGAGGTTAGAGGAACAGGATAAGAGATTTGTGATTGTCAATTTTGCGATGGAGAAAGAGCCGTCAATCTAAACACTAAATCAGCGTTGGAGATTTAATCTTGAAGGCAAAAGGTAGAACGGCAGGTTTGGAGAATGGAGCGATTTGGACCATTGGATCTGGGCAGAGTAGATCATATCAATGGCAGAGAAACGATCGTTGGATCGCATCGGAGAAAAGGAAAGGAACTAAGAAAAGGGTCAAATGAATATTTGCGATGCGATTTAAACTTGCGATGCGTTTTAGATTTGCGATGCGATTTAAACTTGCGATGCGTTTTAGATTTGCGATGCGATTAAATGCTCATTGCTTGGTCTCGGCGTGGGTCACATGCGAGAAAGGGGCTAGTGCTAAGGCCGAAAGGGGCTTAAGGCCTTAAAGAAAAATGAGGATTTTTAGGCCAAAATGAGGATATTTCAGAGGTTTTGGAAGGTTCTGATAGGAGTAAAAATGGGGTTTTAAACCTTATAAAATAATTTTACAAGGCTTTAAAGGGGATTTCGAGGGAATGAGAGGTAAATGAAAAGGTTTATGGATGAAATGGAGAGGGAAAATGGAGAAGGGAAAATGAGGGAAAATGGAACTTCATGAGCAGTTTTTTCCTTTGGTAAACAGCAGGTATTTTTAGGATTGATAATGGAACAATAGTAAGATTAACTCAGAGGGTAAAGATCATCATAAGACTTCAAGAACTCACAATTTGGACATGAATTGTTTCTTGAAGGCTAAAAAATATTTAGCCACCATTTGGTATGACAAATTTTTATAGGTGGCTAACAGCAACTCCAACTTGGGATGGCCACTCCTTGGAGGTGCCAAGAACCACATAAATTCATCTCTAGAATGCTGATAAGTGTCTTGCACTTTGATAATATTTTTATCAGTTGCTAACAGAAATGATTAGAATTTGATATATCAGTAGGAAAGTGTTCTCCAAACATCTACCTACACAACCTACTTCCTAACATTTTTTCTTTAGAAAGGTGCATTTGGACTTGCAGACCTTCAAACATCAAAATTTTATTCTTTTTGAAAACAGGAAACTAATCTAAGTCTACTCTTATTCCTCCATGAGTTCATATTAAGTAGTTGAACTCATAAGTTTCTCTACCTAACTACTATATGTTAGGATTAGACTGTCTAACATATCTTTATTCTCTAAATTCTAAGACAAAAAAATTTAAAAGAAAATAAGCTAGGATTGAACAGTCTAACTTGTTGCTGGTCTATGGCATTAAAACAAGCTGCACATAGACTAAAGTTTGCAGAAAATTAAAGAAAAATGTTGAAAGCTTAAGATCTGAAAACTAAAACATCCTTCATTTATTTTTTCAGCTCTGTTTTGAATTTTTTTAAGTTGTCTTTCTTTCTTTCCTAGTTCAAGTTTTGGGCATATTAGAACCAGTTTGTTTTCTATCTTTGGCTCAAGATTTGATCTAATTAGAGCCTTTCTTCTTGTGCATTTCATAGGTTCAGATTTTGAGCTTGTTTGAACCTTTGTTTTTCTATCCTAATCTACCTTACTGATAAGCCAAGATTGAGTTGTTTAGCAAATATAATTCACTAACCTATCAGCAGTAAATTGAAAAGATAATTAGTCATGATTAGGCTGTCTGACTAACTAGAAGTGTGTTTTAGGAGTGGAATTTGAGCTTGCACACTTTCAGATTTTGTTTCTCTTTTTTGGTATGGGGCTGTACCTTTCTTATTTTCACTCTGCCCTCTTTTCTATCTTCTATTGTTTTTGTATTTTTCTTTTTCTTCAAAGAAGAAATCAACAACTAAATAAATTCTCAAAACTGAGCTTTATTTACATTCCTATCTAACCTACTCTAACTTGGAATATTTACATTTTTAACTTACAAACTCTCTTTTCCAATACATCCAGTCAATCAGATGGTTCCATGACTGGTCTTTGCTCATCTCTTTGAGCATGTAGGATAAACATGGGGCATTCCCATGCTCTCTGTTTCTTGGCAGCAGCTCTGAAAAATTTTGTTACACTTGGTAATATACTGATGTCTACAACCTTTATCCCTTCTTCAGATGTCTTCTGGAGATCAACATAGGGATCTTGAAATAATGCCTAGTTATGAGTATTTGGAATATGTGTTTCAACCAGGATCATCTCTTGCTTCTCCATTGGATCAAGGCAAAGATTCTTTTGAGGAAGACAAACTTTCTCATTTTCATTTTTATCTGGACTAGAGGACTCATCATACATTGCAGTGTTGTCCTATAGAAGTCCTGGTGTGTTTTGTTTTAATGGACTGAGCTCTGTGAAGAGGTGATTAAATTCTTGAGCAGGGGTATGTTCCACTACTTCCTCTTTTCAAGAGAGGGATCTTTGGTCTCAACCTGCTCAAAAGTTTCTTCATTTCTTTCCTCCTCAACCTCTGAGCTGAAAGGCTACTGATTCCTAATCACATGGAAACTATTATTGATGTTCTGAGATAAAGTAGAGCAAAGATCCAATGAATCTTTACTTACTTCCAAGTTTTCATAACTTTCTTCATCAGTATCATAAATAGTCTGCACTGGCTCATTACTTCTTCGAAGGAACCGATCTTCCTCCCATAAATCTACTAATGATGGTCCTACAAGATTGGCTTTTGTTTGGAGAGCATCATCACTAGATAGATCTAACTTAGGAAAATCATCAATATAAGTAATACTACCAATCAAACATACTGGGTTATCAGCAGGTCCTTCTTTATTCTGATCTACAAAAGGACTTTCTGAATCTGTACAACAAAGTTCTCTATGTGAATGGGCAAGAGTATTTGTTTTGAAAAAAGTTTCAGAGACTGGTTGTTTATTAATGGTCTGATCTATCTCTTTTTTTGTCAAAAGGGAAGATGTTTCTATGTTCCCTTGAATAGGAGTACAGCAGTTCTCTGTCTCTTTTGAAGACTGATTTTGAGGCCGGATTTCTTCTTGAGCCTCAGCTATAAGGGATGATGAATCATTATTTTTGTTTTGAGTAATATCTTGAGGAATATCCTTTAGTTCTTGGTTGATTTCTTCCTCAACTAATTCATCTAGGTTCTTGTGATAATCAGGATGCATATGAAATTCCTGAATGGCTTTTGTGAGATCCTCAGGATATATATAAGCCAGATCCTCATCAATACCAAATAGGTATGGTATGATGTTTTGAGTTTGATCACAACAATTTGCAGTCCATGATAGTGATGAAGGTTTTCCTTTATATTCTTCATAAAACACTTGGTGCATGTCTTTTAAAGAAAAAAAGCTACTAGGTTCTAACCATTCATACCAATCCCTTGCCTTACCTTCTAATGTTGCCATGAACATTTTCATAAGACAGTCCTCATGCCATTCAACTTTAAACTTCCATACATGTATATGAAACTTGATGAGATGTAACAAGGGGTCATCAACATTTTCATCCTGAAAGATAGGTAGGTTTTTCAACCAGTTTATTTCAGGCATTTTGTGTGGGAATCTAGGGATATGAACCCTACTCATTGGGGCATATCTTTGTTGCATCTATGGAATCATGTTTGTAAATCAGGGAAGAGGTCACTGTATCTTATCAACCAGTTCAGAGTCTTCTACCAGTGGAGTCATTTGGTCTTTTGAGAGTTGTGGAGTCACCAGGTGGATGATTTAAATTTTTTCTGTCCACCAATAGTATGATTTGGGTTTTCTTAATGCATTTCCAAAGAAGTATACACAGACTGGAGGAGTAATAGGCCTACTGGAGGCCAGTGGAGTCATTAGGTGGAAAGTTTTAGCTCTTTTGGAGGTAAAATGTTTTATGGTCCACCACCATATACCAATATAAAAAAATTTGGGTTTTTTATGAGTTTCTATGGTTGTTTGAAAGACTAATGAGTCTAGAATATCTTTCTAAGCCATTATGAACTCAGAAATCCCTAGTCGAGTCGCCAGAAATGTTAGGGTCTCTGTAATTTGCAAGATTGGAAAATACAAACTCCAAAGCCTACATATGAACCACTTTGGGATTCTAGGATCTAGCCCTCCTGAATCCAGAGAGAGATCTCTCTATAAGTGCAAAGATTGATTTATCTTTTAAGGTTTTAAGTGTGATATTAGGATAGTTATGAAGAACAAGTTTTTTTGTTTGTTTTGGTTGGGCAAAGATATATGAAGGTGAATGAAGTCTAAATGAAGGGTGAAGGTTGTATGAAAGTGAAGGAATGATTCAGCTAATAAGATAGGCAAGGAGTAGCTTTAATCCATTGGGCTATGGAGTCATAAAAAGGTTTAAGCAACAATGTTTAAGAGTGGTCCATGGGGCATGTCATCTATGTCAAAGGATCTCTTCAAGTTGATTTTATGGAATGAGACAATAAGAAATGGAGTGAGGGAAATCAAATATATGAAGGAACAAAGGACAGCCTAAGATCAAGTAAGTACTTCTAAACTAGCCTGCTTTTGGCATGCACTTAAGGAAAGACATAAAAGTAATCTAAGATCAGGTAAGTACTTCTAAACTAGCCTACTTTGATATACTTTCAATAGAAAAAATTTAAAACACATAGAATAGCTTAATATCAAGTAAAGACTTCTAACTTAGCCTACTTTCAACATATTCAAAGGAAAACACTAATGATAAACATAAAAGTTAGTCTAAGATCAGGTAACTACTTCTAAACTAACCCGCTTTCAACATACTCTTAAGGGAATTGTTCAAAGTAACTGTTGGAGAGAAACTAGAGGACAGGGCTAACCATAAACTTCTCTAGCTCAACTTTAATTAGAAAACTTATCAAGAACATTCAAAGACAATATTTCAAGCTACACTCAGCAAAACATGGGCTAACCAACATTCCTTGACTGATCACACTCTATTGAATTATCTTTAAATAAACAATCAGCAGAAAACATAAAGATATAGCTTATCAGTAAGAGTAGGGTACTTTAAGAGTAAATCCTAGCTCTATATTTGTTGTTCTTTATCAGAGAAAGATGGAAAATATAATGGAAACAAAAGAAAATAACAATTACATTAATAAACACATCACCATTGACATAGACCAGGATCCCATAAATCATCTTGTATTTGATGTTCAAAACCAGTTACAATCTTCAAGTCTAGTGGGTCTCTACAGCTTCAAACTTCTGATCTCAGCTTATGTATCTTCAATTACAAACAGAGCTTCAGCAGCTTCAAAAAAATATTTACATCCAACAGATATCCAGAGATCAACCTCTATCTCATCTTCTACAGAAGTATTTATATAAGAAATGAGGAGGTGGAATGAAAGAAAAGATCTTTAAGTTCAATTAATACAAGTTAATGCTTTCGGCCTTTAAGGGGCTCAATAGAGATTTTTTTTTATATTTCCTCTGTATTAATTGGTTTTCATTAAGTATGTAGCCACTTAGCAGATTTTGTTGACTTTAAAACTCTTTAAGCGGGTTGGCAATAACTCTGGAAAAAATATCATTGACTTGGCAATCACTATGCTTTCTTTGATTTATTGAGGCTGCAGGTGGTGCTTTGGTAGCTGGGGAATTATTTGGCCTCTGATGTGGCAGTGGAGGCCTTTCCAACTGCTATTTCTCTCTGTTTTGTCTTAAAATATCTTTAATCTGTTTTGGTCTTTGTTTTAGGCCTAATTAGGCCTTGATCTTAATTTCTGGTCCTTTATTCCTTACTGACTGTGGATTAGGCCTTTGATTCTCGAATTGGTTCCTTAATCCCTTTAAAATATTATCAAAATATTTAATTCTTCACTTCTGCTTTGACCTTATCCTTTGACACTGATACTCTTTGTTTATTTGATGCTTCACTGTTTTTTTTTTGTGTTGCAGGCGCGTAGAAGATTTACACAGGTGGGTGTATTTTGCTTTAATGACGAACTCCTTGGATCCCTTCCTATGCCAAAGGTTAGGAATCATCATTCCTGGCCTTCTTATCATTTTTAAAACTATGGGGAAAATCCCATATAACCTTAAAAAAAAAAATAAAGTTATGTAATCCTGCAAAAAATGGGTTTAAACTGCTTTGGAGGTTTTGGGTGCGGGGGGCGAACGAGAGTCGTTCGATCAAAATAATGAGCGGTCGAGATAAAAATATGAAGTCTTTCGAGAGTGAGTTGGGTGAAAAGGGAATGAGGGCGAGATTAATTTAGCACCGTCTGATCTCAGAGATCAACGGCCAGGATTAGATAAGGATTTACACTGCAGAGGGGGAAGTGGTATAATGAAAAACCATTAGTGTTCTTCGTGTGGCATTGGAGCGGTTTCAAATTTTTGCCCAAAAAACCTGATACCGTACGTCGCTTGATACTTTTCCTACCCAATGCCACCCATTTTTGCATAATTTTTAGACGTTGACTCTTGGGTGCAGAAAAAACGAGAAAAGGAGTCTCAGTCGTTGGATGAGGGATAGCAGATCCAACGATGCGGATCGCACGCGATGGAGGTAAAGATCCACGAGCGGAAAGGCAAGTGGGGTAAAATGGTGGTTTAGATCCTGACCATTGGATCATGGGAATAGACAGTCGAGATCTATCGATGGGGGAGAAATGAGAATGGAGGGGTTTGAAAAGTGGAAGCAATGTGGACAGTCCGATTGGAGAAGATCAACGGTGGAGATCTGATCACAGGATCACAATTGGCGGGAGAAGGAAAAGTGACAATGTAATGCACCAATGCAATTGAGCGTGGGCCATTATGTTGTGTAACTAGCTCAAAAAATAAGAGAAAAAAGATATCAACGCCTTAGAAATAAGCCACTTCGAGGGGGCAACCTCCAATACATTACATAAATGAACAATTCTTGGATGATATAATTTACAAAACCTCCTTTCTATATATAGGAGTCCATGGGGCCATAATGTAATCCTGGTGGGCCACAATGTAATCCTAGCCGACCTAACAATAATAATTTAAGGGCACAATAATAACAAAATGGGGGTTACAAGGGTACAATAATAACAATAAGGGGGTTACACTAACAATAATAAGGGACTATACTGGTGATATAGGGACCTAACATGCCCCTCTCCTTCAAAAAAGTGTTGTCCTCAACGCTTGAGTAGCTCCGGGTGCTTCTGTATAAAATTCTCATCCTCCCATGTAGAATCTTCAGTGGGTAAGTTCTTCCACTTGATGAGATACTCTGAAATTGATCGATTCCGTAGCTGTCGAGTTCTTGTTTCCATGACCACTTTAGGTTCCAATATTATTTTTCCTTCCTCATCAAGTTCTGGCAATATTGTTTGAACTGGAAGATTTTCACCTATAACTTTCTTTAAGCATGAAACATGGAAAACTGGATGTACTCGTGAAGAAGCAGGAAGCTCCAATTTGTATGGCATAGAACCAATCTTTTGCAACACCTTGTAAGGACCATAGTACTTTGGTGATAATTTATTATCCTTCTTAGCTTGCTTGAGGGACATTTGTTTGTATGGTTGTAGCCGTAAAAATACCCAATCTCCTACATCAAAACTTCTCTCGCTACGATGTTGATCTGCCTGTTGTTTCATTAGATTTTGTGCCAAATTCAGGTTATCCTTTAAGAGTTGGAGAACTTCTTGCTGATGCTCGATGTGATCTTCCACTGCTTGAACCTTCAAATTTTCCCTTAAAGATGATGTGATGGATGGTGGATGATATCTATAAAGTGCCATAAATGGGGTCATTTTTGCTGCAGTATGGAACGAAGTGTTATACCACCATTCAGCAAGAGGTAACCACTTGACCCATTGTGTTTGTTTATCAGATACAAAACAACGAAGATATCCTTCCAAACATTTATTTACTATCTCAGTTTGACCATCAGATTGAGGATGATAAGATGAGCTATGAGGTAATTGAGTACCCAAACAAGAAAATAACTCCGTCCAAAAATTTCCAGTAAAAATGGGATCTCTGTCGCTCACAATAACCCTTGGGCTTCCATGTAACTTTTGAATTCTAT
Source organism: Pinus albicaulis (assembly GCA_034641835.2). Classification (NCBI taxonomy): domain Eukaryota; kingdom Viridiplantae; phylum Streptophyta; class Pinopsida; order Pinales; family Pinaceae; genus Pinus; species Pinus albicaulis. Next base: position 141,752 of record JAXQQM020081049.1, on the reverse strand, counting down.
CCATAAATGTAGTAGCAACTGTACTTGCTTTAAATGGATGAGATAATGCACAAAAGTGTGCATACTTGGTAAGTCTATCAACTACCACCATGATGACACTCTTTCATTCGGACTTAGGTAAACCTGTGATAAAATCCATTGAAATATCCTCCCAACGTTGACTTGGAATGGATAAAGGTTGTAGAAGTCCCGGGGTCTTAATTGTTTCCACTTTATTCTGCTGGCAAACCAAACATTCCGCCACAAACTTTTGAATATCAAATTTAAGGCCATCCAAAAAAAATTCTTCCTTCACCCTCTGGTAAGTTTTTAAAAATCCTGAGTGTCCTCCTAAAGGAGAAGTGTGCAATTCCAGAAGGATCTTTTGTTTTAGTTGGGAATTATTGCAAAGATATAAGCGATCTTTGTACCATAAGGAATCATTTTTCCAACTAAATGAATCAGATGTACTAGGATCTTGCTGCAACTTTTGAATGAGTGTCCATACATCTTTTTCCTTCTCCATTCATCTCTTGCTTCAGTTATCCAATCTGGTTGGATAATAGAAATGGCACAAAGCAATGCTTCCACCTCTTCATTCTTTCTTGAGAGTGCATCTGCAACAACATTAAGCTTTCCTTTTTTGTAGATTATTTCTGTTGGCCACCTGTAAATTTTGGTCTATCAAAAGGTGGCCAAAACATGTTTTCAGCCTTCAAGAAACACTTTCCTAGCCAAAATGTTATCTCTTGAAGCCTGTAGACGATCTCATGCTCATGTCTCAAGGTTTTCACTGTTATTTCTCAGAAACTCAAAATTCTGCTAAAAATTCCATCAAAAGACTGCTGCAATATCCTACTTCTTTTCCCCTTTTTCCTCTCAGAGACTAACCTTCATATTTTTCATCATTTTCCTTTGTTTTCCATTTTCCTCACCTTTCTTTCATGAAAATTGCCTTCCAGAGTTCCAAACTTCTTTCGAACTCTGTCGAAACCCTCAGAAACCTTTGAAAATCATTGAAAATCTGTGTAAAAAAACCCATTTCTCTCTTAAGGGTTTAAGCCCCTTGGCATGAGTTTCCAAACCACTTCCCCAATACGCCCTCATCATAAAAACCAAGTGCCAAACCCATGAAGCGCTAATTGCATCAGAAAGATTCAAAGTGTGCGTGTTTGTGAGCCATTTTAAATGCCGATTGCGATCATCCCCTTTGTCATAAACTGAAGATTGTATTATCATTTAATCTACCACCTAAGCCCGCAATCAAGCGCTAAGCTTCTTTGAAAATCGTATCCGATGGACGTTTTTCTTTGTAAAACTTGAAAACCCATTTTTTCCAAAGTTTGTTTTAAAATGCCAAAATCACGTGTTTAAATAAAATGGGTTGATCAAAAAGACCGATCGCGCAATCACGATCGGAGAATTCACAATGGGTAGATCAAAAAGACCGATGCGCAATCGCGTCAGAGAAGTTACAAATGGGTTGATTGAAAGACCGGGCCCGAATGTTCCGATTGCGATTGGCCCTAGTTATATAAAGCCCCGGGCCCATAGTAATCCATACACCCAGTGGCCCCGCAATCGGGCGCCAGCCTATCATATATATATTCCGCCCGATCCACTCAAAACCTTGGTTTTTATTGAAATTTGTAGGTTTCTTACGAAGTATAAGGGTCCCGCCGGTGCAAGAAAACAAAGGATCTGGACCGTTGATCTAGACCCGATCTAACGACCCGCGCAGAATCGCAAGTTTCATCCCATCCCCTCTTCTGCGCTTTTAGGTTAATTTTCCAGATTAAATACGAGCCATGCATCTCACACCCATTGATCAGATGAATGACCAATCGCATGCCAATATTTCAATCGCGTGCTTTGTTCTTTGCCCTCGATGCGATCCCGATTAAATCCTGACGTTGATCTTGTTCTCTTCGGTCCGGCGGCCTGCGCGCTCATCGCCAAGTTCCCTCCCGTCTAATCCACCGGACCTCCGTCTCTACTCGATTTGGACGCGGCCGTCGAATCCCGCCAGATCCAACGGTTCAGATTTGTCCCGCACCTCTCCCATCATTCTTCTCCCCTGCCCCTCCGATTACATCCCGTCCGTTCATTTCCCGCTGATCCAACGACCCTTATTCCCTCCGATCACAAGTCTTGCCCCCATTTAGAAAACCCTCCGATTCACTTTCCGCCGTCGATCTGATCTGCAGATCAACGGCCAGCGCTTAATCGCATTGGAAATTTACATCGCATGCATTTTTTGCCCTCCCCGATTGCGATCCTCTGATTAAATCTGGGCCGTCCGTCTCCCTGATGATCGGACGGCCTGCGCTCAATCGCAAAGTTTCAATCGTAGTGTTTCAATCGCATGTTGTTGTGTGACCTCCCCGATTGCGATCCTCTCCCGCGCGATTAAATGCGGTAGTCCACATCTCCGCGATGATCGACTGCGCTCAATCGCCGGTAGTTCATCGCATCGCTGCTATGACCTGCGGGTGCGATCTCCGGTCATCTGAGCGTCCGATATCCAGTCGGACGATCGAGTCCCGCTACAGATTTTTCTCATCGCTGTCGAGCTGATTACATTTATTCTTCTCCACGTCTTCAATTCTGTAGTTAATCTCCACCCGTTAGATGATGCCATCGTGATCTGCTCTCTTCCCTTCGCCTCACAGCGGTAAACCATCTGGGGTATAACAAATTGTTTGTGTTTCTTGAGGTTAAATGAAATTTTCTTCGCCATTTTTGAAAAAGAAAACCTGAGGGCGTGTGATCCTCTGTCTTCTAAGTTCATAAATAATCATTTGAGGGGTGTTATATTTACGTTTTATCAGTGATTTCATTACCCATTGATGCCATTCAACCCCGCTACTGCCCTGCGCACCAGAAGACAAGCAGAAATCATCATTTATTAAAGAGTATTAGTGCCAAAGACAAAATTTATCCGGAAATAGGAGATTGAAGACCCGAAAACAGTCTCAAGTAGCATAAAGTGTTTTGAAGTGACGAAGATACGCTCAGTAGAAATTACCGCTATAAGAAGAGGCTAATTGAACCCTCTACGTACTCCAGGAACACTATGGTCTGAGCAGATCAAGACCGTCGAACAATTAATACTAGGTAGCTATCTTATCTCTAGTGTCAATGCAGGAACCATTGAAGATTAAGTGAATTGAGGAAAACGGTCTGAATCATTTCATCTTGGGAAGTAGAAAATAAAAGTCACTCTGACATGACAACGACTTCAAAGGATAGCATACTTCCTTTGATTTCATCTTAAGTGTACTAATGCGAGGTTAACACACGTATATTTCTTGATAAAGGCCACTCAAAGCAGAAGTCCATCATACTGTATTAATCGATTGATCCAACCCGAGATCTTTTCATAGTTGACCACCGCCTCATTCTTCTATAAATACCTACGTAGAAGATGAGCAAAATGTTGGTCTCGGGACATACGAGCATGTAATAGTGTGTCAAGCCATTCAGATGCCTTCTGTCAATTATGAAAGATACATGGCTGATATGAGAAGTTCAAGGCTGTGAGAGACCACTAGGCTTGCTGATTGCCATGGTTTGAACATCAATACAATTTGTTGATTCATGGAATTCTGAAATTATGTCAATGGTGATGTGTTCCTTCTTGTCAATTGTGATTTCACCAATGTTTTCACTGTTCTATTTCTGATAAAGAGCGACAAACATAGAGTTAGAATATACTCTCCACGAGGCTACTCTGCGAAAGCTTTATCTTCTATGTTTTCTTCATTTGAATGTCCCTCTTTGAAGAGTTTATTAATGCAATTAGTTTAAAAGTATTTTTTGATCAGAATGAAAGCTCTTTGAGATGAATGTTCTCTTTGTTATCAGCAGAGTTTATCAATGTTCTGTGGTTTTAAAAATTACTTAGGCAGTCTAGATCGCTCTTTGTGATTATCATCGTGTTTCCTTGTCGAATATCTTTGAAATGAAATTTGGTTTAAAAGCACTTACACGATCTTAGGCTGTTTGAAGCCCATTTTTTAATGTTTCGATGGAAATTACTTCAATGCGAGGCTAGTTTAAAAGCACTTTTTGATCAACGAAATAATTTTATGTTTTCTTCTTAAGTATGTGAAAGCAAGCTAGTTTAAGTACTTACTTGATCTTAGAGCGTACTTTGTTTTTCATTTGTTTTAGTCTTTCACTACCTATTTGTTTCACTCATTAATCACCTTAAGAGATCCTTTGATGTACATGACTTGCTCCATGGATCCTTCGTGAATTTGCTATCAATTAAATCCTCCTATGAATCCATGGCAATGAGTTAAAAGTTTGTCTTGTCCTTTGCTATCGTTGAAGCTGTTCTTCATTTGCAGGATCTTCACCCTTTGGCCTGAACTTCTTTCACCTTCACCATGTCTTCGCCCAGCAAAAGAAAAAAAAAACAAAACAAACCAATGCTCTTCTTAGCTAGCCTAATATCATAATTCCGGTCTTTAAAGATCACATCTTTGAACTCTGTTTATAGAGATCCCTCTCCTGGATTCGGGGAGGGCTAGATCCTTTGAATCCCAAAGCGGTTTGATGTTACCTCTGCTTGATTGGACTTTGCCAATCTTGCTAATTACGGAAGTGATAACATAATGGCAGCTCCTTTGGAGAATCTCACAGTATTTCTTCGATTATAAGACAATCATAGGATACCGAGATATCCCTTGCTAGCGAAAATTAACCGAGAAAAACCCAAAAATATTTCAGATTGGTGTTTAATAAACATGGTAGTGGACCATAACGGTATTTGCTCCAGCATGGTAGTGGACCATAACCTCTTACCTGAAAAGAATAAAACTTTCACTTGGCGACTCCACAATCTGAGCAGACCCTTAAGACTCCCAACGGGAAGAACCCTCATTTACCTATACTATCCTTCATTCAGGTGGAAGGGCATAAGTTAGAAATTTGTGTAAAATAGATTAGTTAACCTCTCGAATTGTCATACACGGTTGAACTTTTCTTGTTATTTGGGTCTAAAAAATTACGGCATAGTGGCTCCTAGAAAGATTCTACTTAGGGCCCATCGACCCGGATCCTGAAATAGTTGATGACGAGAGAAAGCATCTTTGGAAGTCTCCTGGGATTAAATTATCCATTGTTTTGAGATCACCCTTGAGAAACTAATTGTCCCGGAAAATCTTTGACTCTACAACAATCACAAGAAGACTTAGTAAATCCTTTTAGAGACTGGGTCTCTTGGTGATTTAGATCGATCCCAGTTACGAGTCTTTGCCTTCTTCTCACGAGACAAGTACACATCTTGGTAGTGAAGACTACACCACCTAATTTACACTTCCTCCACAACCTAGGTGTCTCTCATCCAAGATAAACTCGACTTAATCTATCCACAGTCCATCCATTTCTTCTCACCCTATATCACTTGTTCCAACCACTCCCCTCCAACCCACTTTCACTCTTTGTGTCCACCTCCACCTCCTACCATGGCTGCATGGTATGCCCCCTTAGTTCTTCTTTTGTACCTTTAGTCAATACGCTGCAAGGACTATACATCCCAAAATTCCATTGTATGATGATAGTGGTGCCACTCTTGCATCACAGCATGTGGACTAAAATCAGATAGCCTTTTGGCATTAGATTCTTGGTAATTCATGTCAAGTAAGTTCTTTGCTCAGAATTTTGGGAGGAGAAGTAAGAAAATGGTTCAAGTCTCTTAGCCCCTCAAAGTATTAATGACCTTCCAAGGTTTCCATCAATCTTTCTTAAAAAAATGGAAGTGAGGAAGAATCCTCTCCAAATCTTGGGCGGCTACAGCAATCTCCACGGGAACCAGGGAAAGTGTACGGACTTATTGTACTAGAGTTAACGGTATCTATAATGCACTTCCCCCGAACTAAAACCTCATGAGAACACGACTTTGAACAAATTTCTGAGTTTTGACTCGGCATGACCTATTCGCTAAGAGAGACTTTTCAACTCTTGAAGATATACAAGGGTGCTCTTTACGCCAGAAATCAATCTAATAGAAAGTAAAGAATGAAAATTTGAAAAGTATCTTTTAGAAACAAATCTACACATACACCCACTTCAAACTCAAAGATGGAAAGAATGATGGAAGAGATGATGAAAAGTGAGCATAATTAGAAATACAAGCAAGCCTAAATAAAGCAACTGCAGAATAGAAACCGAACCAAAATCCAAAATTTAGAAGAAACCAACTTCCAAATAGACCTAGAAGATGATAAATGGTCAATTCCTCCTTTCATCAAAACTACTATGCAGTGAGACGGAGAAATAGGTGAGATAACGGAGGAAAATGATATCAACATGCTAGGGGGTAGATAACGATGGCTTTGAGATTCATTGTGAAAAGAAAGCAGGGTCTATACACCTTATGATGACAACGGGGATGATGATTGACATTGTTATCAAGATATGAAATGTCAATATAAGAACCTCTGAGAATATGACCTTAGAAGCAAAACCGATCCAAAAACTCCCAACACTAAAACCCTTGATAAATCTTCACAAAATATCACCACAACCAAATGTAGAAATGTCAATCAAAGGATGGTGGTTGTTGATTCTGGTAAGGTAAAGAGAAAAACGATCAAATTTTTTGAAAAACGGAGATGCGGATCTTGGCAGTCACTAACACCTCAACTAGTATCTGTCAACCATATTTATCAAATGTAAATAGAACAAATCAGCAAGGTGATGTTGCTGAAAAGACTAACCTAGTATCTAGTAAAGTGAGGCAAGTTCTAAACCATTACAAGCTAAATGAAAACTTTCAAAAGAATTAAATCAACCCTACCGTCAACTTTACATATCGTAAGGATTAAATACATGACAAACATAGAGGACGAGAATGACACAATAAGTATAATGATGACCGGCCAGAGCTCATTTTTGGTCCTAAAGTTGAAGGGAAATTTCAAGAAGGAATAGTACCTCCATTCTCTGCATTCGATTACGGATAACCTGACAAAAATTCACAGTGCATAGATTAGGAGCCTTACATAATCTTATGCCAAAGGTGATAATGGAAAGGCTAGGACTAGAAATAACCGAGACCTTACAAAGATTTATATTCCTTTGATTCAAGTAGGGTCAAATGTCTTGGCCTAATTAAGGACCTCTTTGTGAATTTGACTCAAATCCCAACCAAGTGCCTAGTTATGGATGCCAGGCTGGTGAGCGATGTCCCTCCTAAGTATGGCATGTTGTTGTCTAGATCGTGGGGTGCCAAATTTGCAGTACAATGCGGATAGATAGGACTATGCCACTATTCTGTTTAACTGTCGCTGAAGACCTCTGAGAGAGGCACACATGAAATTCATAATTGAGTAGCCCGGAAAAACACGAAAAGCTTGTCACATCTACCATTATGTTGACCCCGCTCTTTTATGCTACCATGATGAACCTTGAATAAGTCGAACTAGAAAACAATTAACACGAGGATAACTTGTTAGAGAACCCAAATCCAAAATGAATCTCAGGTTCTAGACATGGATGAAAACGAAGAGGAAACTTTCAGACAATGCATTAAAATGACAAACCAAAATGAATATGGCCAAGATGGCCAACAACTGAAAGCCAGCCCCATCGGGTTCATCTCCGCAGAAAGTCACGAGGAGACGAGACGATTACAACAACTTGTTGACCTTAAAAACGAATGCAATGGCCAAGCAGGTTGAGCAAGTCACTACCAACGAGATTAATGGCATTCAGAGTTCGAAACACTAATACGTATCAAAACGAGTTTGATGCATTTGAAGATATTAAACAAATAGAAGTCTCGACCCACCAGTCATGTGCCCAAGCTCTCCGAAACTTGAAACTCGGGAAAACAACCTTCAATATATGGCGAGGAACTTGAAAATGAGACACAAATTAAATTAAATCTTGACATACCACAATCGAGATAGCATGTTAGTTCGCGAGATTAACAACCAAGGCGAAACCAAGAAATAATCCTCTATGGACATGTTCTTCGATGGGTCATGTACTAAGAATAGTGTTGAAACTGGGTGTTGGATCCAAAAACAAAAACGACCATACGAGAAGATATTTAATTCTGAAATTAGATTTCCGATGCTATTAACATTTACGTATGAAGCTCTCATTTTGGGCTTGCCATCTATTAGAAAAGCTAGGGAGCCAAAGAATTCACGTATATGGCGATTCGGGAATTAATCATTAGGCAAGTTAATGGGGAATACTTGCTAATCATCCCAGTTTTCGACCTACCGAAATGACGTCTGGATGCGGTAAACATTTTGAAAGAGGATCAATTGATTTTGTCCCAAAAGCAGAATATTGCCGCTCACAATTTAGCTTTTAAAACAGACGTGTTACTTTCATATGAAACGGAGCCGACCTTGGATTCGGGTAAAATTTAGGCCAGCCATGCAAATCAAAAATATTGGCGAGTCTTTGAAGATGATATGATTAGAGGATTTCTGCTCGGTAAGAATGAGTTTGAATCATCAATTGATTCTTACATCAGGATGAAAAGCTGTCTAAACGAAGAGCCCCCGAACAAGAACAACCGTCTAGTCCTACGAGATATCAACATGTTAACTCAAAAACTGAAACTCATCTTTGAAGAGTATGAAGACTACGACGAGCATTAAGAGTATTAACTCCGAGAAGACAAGAACATACGAGGGCTAGCAACATTAGAAGACACATTTTGATTTAATGACGTGGCTAAGAAACACCAGGTAGAATATCACAGTCGACGTTGAAGAATGCTGTGACACAAGATCAACCTAAAATGATTAAATTAGCTGATCACACTTACCGGACATGAAAAAAAATACATTGACTTGTTTAAAGAGTTTTCCGATGTGTTTGCTGGAGCTATAGGGTTAAAAGCTACGATGCGAGAAATCATCGGCTACAAGATCCCTTTGAAGAAAAAACAAAGCCTTTTAGCGAAGCTGAAAGTTGAATCAACAATACAAGCTGCTCTAGTCAGAAAAGGAAATTAAGAAAATGCTCAAGAGCGGGGAATCATTGTGCACGTAAGGTTTTGATTGGGTTTCTAACCTTGTGAAGTTTGTGAGGAAAAAGACGAAATCGGACTATGCATTGATTTGAGGAAACATGAGAGCTTCCCTAAAAGACAATTACCCTTTACCCAAAATGAGACACATTCTACAAAAAAAGGTAGTTGGTTCAAGGGATTTCTCGGTAGATGGCTCTCGAGGATATAACCAACTTTAGTACTCCCCGGAGAAGATCAACTCAGACGTAGCCTTTACCACTCCTTGGGCACCTTCATGTATGTGAAAATTCCTTTTGAATTGTGAATGTTGAGGCCACTTTTCAAGGAGCCATGGACATTGCATTTTGGGAAAATAAGACACTTCATTGTAATTTACCTTGATGATATAACGAGTTTATTCCAAAGCGATGAAGAGTACCTCAAACATCTAAAGAGGTCTTTGAGAAATGCGGAAGTTAGGCTATCTTCAAATCCCAAAAGGCAGTGTTTGTGGCTTGCAAAGGGTAGCTCCTTGGCCACATTATATCGGAAAAGGGGATTAAAATAGATCCAAAAAGAGTTGAGAGAATACTACGGATTAGCCACCCTAGGAACATAAAGAAGCTGCCGAGTCCTTTATTGGAAAGATTAATTTCTTAAGGAGTTTATTCCCAACTTAGCCAGAGCTCCTTAGAAACATGAATAATATGCTCAAGAAGGAAGTAGAGGTAAATGAATCGTAGAGACGAGAAAATCCTTTGAATTAGTAAAACATGCACTCACCCAAGCACCGGTCTTGATGTTCCCGGACTTTTCAAAAGATTTCCTTATTTTTTCCTTTGCCTCGAAACATGCAATAGGCGCGGTTCTATTGCGGAAAAACTCGGAAAGGACGAGAACAGCCTATTGCTTTTCGGTAAGGCTTTAAAGGATGCATAGCAAGAAATATAACATAATGGAAAAAAGCACATGCTTTAGTAAAGGCCTTAAAGGATTTCGGGGTGTATATTCTTCATTCCCACACCATTGCCTATGTACCCGGCATTGTGGTAAAAGACATCTTGTCACAAGACACGTGGAAAGAGAGGCAAATGAATAATTTAATAATATTAGAGAATGTGATTTGGAGATAAAACCACAAACTCATCGAAGGTCGGGGCTTGGCTCAGTGTGGCTGAATCATCTAGAAGCCTAGACATTAACATGATGGTGGATGAGCGGGAAGGTATACCCCTCCCACTGTAGGAAGCAGTTCCAAAACTCACCTTGGTACACCAACATCTTGTATGTACTTACCAAATCTTAATGCTCCTCTTTGATTTATCAAAAACTAAGGCGAGGTCTTTAAAGTTGAAAGCTAAGAATTATTTACATTTTGAATGAATGTTTATCTTACAAATGCTAATGAACATTAACCTAAAATTTTTACTTTGAAGTTGATGCGAGAAGATCAGCATGAATTCCATGAAGGAGAGTGTGATTATCTCTCTTTGGAAAAACCACAAATAACAAAATCCTTAGATATATATTCTTCTTATTATTTTTTCCACCTCTTCCAGAATCATCCCTTAAAATTATAATTTCTGTCCACAAGTGCCATTTTTTTTAGAACAAAAGAAAAACTCCTTCCCTTACCATTAAAACCTATCTGTTATTGACTCCTTTTCAACAATGGGGCCTAGGCTATGAGCTCCATGTAGCTTCATCCCCTTGCTGCCAGATGAATTCTTACATTGTGACTTTCACTTCACAAAGTGGATAGATGCCATCCCTACCGAGTCTGGGTCTTGTCATTATGTAAGAATTTCTTGAAGACTACTTATCTTTCTAGATTTGGATGCTACGGAAAATCATTCTTGATAATCACTGGCTTGCTTTTGATTCCAAAAATATGATTGATTTTTGTCACAAGTATCCCGGTGCATTTAAGACCATTCTCTTGCTTATTCACCTCAAGGTAATGGGCTAGATGAATCATCAAATAAAAGCTTGGTGACCATCATCAAGAAGCTGCCAGAGAGAATAAAAAGTCATGGCATAACAATTTGGTGCCATTTGTGGGTAGATAGGTTGACCACAGAAGAAATCCATTGGAACCTCCCCCATAACTTGTTTATGGAGCGATGCGGTGTTACCTACCGAAGCACAGGTGTACCGGTAATAAAATTAGTCAGAAATTCGGTCGGAGAAGAGAAAATATACAGAAAAGTTAATGAGACAATACATCTCAATGGTAGGAAAGTTACAACACTCAAAAAGTGCAAGCTTATCAAAGTTGTTTGACAAGAGAGGCACAAGGCTTGTGACTTCAACATTGGAGATAAAGGTACTCAAATGGGGATTCTAGAAAGAGAGGAAAAAGATAAACATGGAAAATTAAATAGTTTGTGGCAAAGTATATATCAGTGATCCACCACATTGGTCCAAATGCCTTTTTTACTTGCAAGTTGGAATGTGGTGTTGGGAGTCCTGTCAATGGCAGAGTCCTTAAGCATTACTGCTGCTAGGTTAAATTTTCAAGTTTCATTTCCATTGTAAATATCATTTCTTACGTCGGTTTCATGAAAACAAAAAGAAAAAATACAAAAACAATAAAAGATAGAAAAAGAGAGCTAGGTAATAAAAAAAGAAAGAGCAAAACCCCATGCAAAAAAGAGAAATAAATGCGAGAAATTATTTGACTCAGAATGCCACTCTCAAAAAATACGTTTCTAGTTAGTCAAAATTTGTTTAATCTTGACTAATTAGCTTTAAATTTTTACCATTAGGATAGTGGATGGTTGCCAAAGCATTTAAACTTGGCCTATCGGTAGATAGATTAGGCTAGAAAAGAAGGTTCAAACAAACCCAAAACATGAACTACAGTTTCCAAGCAGAAATTAGCTCAAATCGATTTTATTTTTAAAGTCATAAAGTTATGCATCTGGTTCTAATCCGCTCAAAATCTGAACGAGAAGAAAGAAATATTGACTCAAACAAATTGAACCCGGAAGGCTGAAATCCAAAGGAGAAGCAAGTGGCTCTAACAAGAAAACAGGCGGAGCCACAAAATAGAAGAAGGATGCTTCAAAAAAATTTCATATTTCAAACCTTCAATTTTATTTTTAATATTCTATATGCGGCTTGTTTTTATGCCATAGATCAGCCAAGTCAAGCAGTTCCAATCTTGACTTGACTGTTTTTAATTCTAATGTTAGAATCCCACAAAGGAGAAATGAAATTTGTTCGACCAGGATTTCATCCAACAAAATAGTAGATTAGGTAAGAAAACGTACGAGCTCAATGAAAAGCTTGTCTGAGTTAGGGGAGAAATAAGGGTATGTTAAAGATTTTCTATTTTCAAAGAATAAAATGTTGAAAAAGTTTGCCGGTCAAGTGCACTCTAATTGAAGAAAAATGTTAGATCGGTAGGATTGGGTAGAAAGCACGTGTTGATGAAGATTCATTGTTTTTCAAAAGCTGCTAACCTTTTTTCGGCTAGAATAAGATCCATTTCAGCAAAGACAACGGCCAAAGAGCAGAGGCATTGATCGTACTCCAATCTTGAGTTAAAGTTCTTGATGCCTTCGAAAGCCTGTCCCCAAGTGGAGCCCTTTATTGTACATAATAAATTTTGGTCTATCAAAAGGTGGCCAAAACATGTTTTCGACTGAGAAGCAAAAACTCTGGTAAAATGTTATCTCTTGGGCTTTGTGGAAAGATCTCATGCTCATGTCTCAAGGTTTTCACTATTATTTCTCGAGAAACTCAAAATTCTGCTAAAAATTCCATGAGAAGACTGTGCCAATATCCTCCTTCTTTTCCCCTTTTTCCTCTCGAGAACCTTCATATTTTCATCATTTCCTTTGTTGTCCATTTTCCCTCACCTTTCTTTCATGAAAATTTCCTTGCGAGTTCAAACTTCTTTCGGGCTACGCTGAAACCCTACGAGAAAACCTTTGAAAATCATTGAAAATCGTACTTAAAAACCCATTTCTCTCTTAGGGTTTAAGCCCTTGTACGAGTTTTCAAACCGCTTCCCAGTACGCCCTCATCATAAAAACCAAGCTTCCAAACCCATGAAGCGCTAATCGCGGAAGAATTCAAAGTGTGCATGTTTGTGAGCCATTTCAAAATGCCGATTACGATCGGCCCTTTGTCCTAAACCACGAGATCATATTGTTATTTCATTTACCATTAGACGCAATCGGGCGCCTAAACCATTGAAAAATCCCTTTGATCAATATTTTTCTGTGTAAAAAACTTAGCCATTTTTTTCAGAAGTTGTTTTAAAATGCAAAATCACGTGTTTAAATAAAATCGGTTGATCGAAAAGACCGATACGACGCAATCGCGATCGGAGGAGTGCAATGGGTAGATCAAAAAAAAAAAAATCGTGCGCGATCACGTCGGAAAGTTACAAATGAGTTGATTGAAAGACCGGGCCCGAATGTTACGTTGTGGTGGCCCACTAGTTATATAAAGCCCCAAGCCCATGGTACTCCATACACCCCGATTGGCCCCGCAATCGGTGCCGGCCTATCATATATATATTCCGCCCGATCCACTCAAAACTGGTTTTTAGTGAAATTATGGGTTTCTCACAAAGTATAAGGGTCAACGTAGGTGCAAAAATTAAAGGATGCGGAGCGCGTTGATGGCAGATCTGCTGACAACGCCGCAAATTGCAAGTTTCAAATGCATCCCCTCATGCACTGTGATTGAAATTTTCTCCGATTAAATACGGGCCATCCATCTCACTTTGTTGATCGGACGGACGGCGCTCAATCGCATCGCAATATTTCAATCGCGTGCTTTTGTTGCTGCCCTCCGTTGCCGATCCCAGAATTAAATCCCAATAGTTGATCTTGTTCTCGGATAAAATGACTGTAACTCAATAGCAAGTTCCCTCGATCGCAATCTGTTCCGTCTCACCCCAATTCCATCGCAGCCGTCGAATCACTTGAATCCAACGGTTGAATTTGTCCAGCACCTCTCCCATCATTCTTCTCCCTGCCCTGGAGATTTTATCTACTATCTAGTTCATTTCCCGTGATCCGCGGTCCTTGTTACTTTCGATCACCAAGTCTTGCCCCATTTTAGAAAACCCTCCGATTCACTTTCCATGGTCCCGTCCCCGTCTTAACGAGATCAGCGACCGACGTAACCATGATGGATAAACACCAATCGCGCTGCTGATTTTCTGCCCTCCGTTGCGATCCTCACTGGAATTAAATACGGGCGGTCAGGTCTCTCACGATGATCGGACGGCCACAACGCTCAATCGCAAGATTTCAATCGCGGTCATTTCAATCGCATGTTGTTGTGTGACCTCCCGATTGCGATCCTCAGGATTAAATATGGGCGGGTAATCTCCACGGTGATCGGACGGCACAACGCTCCTTGTCGCTATATTCCAATCGCATCCTTTTCTTTGCGACCTCGCAGGTTGCGCGATCCTCCGTTAAATGCAGGCCGTCCACGTGTCCGGATCCCGGACGATCGAGTCACCCCAGGTTGCTCATCGCGCGATCGACGGTCTGTTTTATTCTTCCTCTAGCGTCATTTAAAATTCACTCTCGGATTAATCTCCGTTGGATGATGCCATCCAAGCAGTTCTTGCTCTCTTCCTACGCCTCTTTTGAAGCGATATTAAAACCAAATACGAGGATTTTATAACAAGAGAATTGTTTGTATTTGCGGGTTTTCGAATGAATTCTTCCATATTTTGAAGAAACCACAAAGTAGAGGTGACGATCCTCTGTCTTCAGTTCATAAAGAATCATTCGAGGGGTGTTTGATTTACGTTTTATCGGTGATTTCATGACCATTGATGCCATTCGGCCAGCTACGCACACGCACCGGAAGACAGCGAGAAATCATCATTTATTAAAGTATCGATGCCAAAGACAAAATTTATGAGCGGAGATTGAAGACCCAAAAACATAGATCTCAAGTAACTTAGAAGTGTTTTAGAAAGCGACGAAGACATGCGATAAATTTGAGAAATTCCCAAGCTATAAGAAGAGGCTAATTGAACCCTCTACGGCTCAGAACACCTGTGATCTCGTTAGAATAGACAGCCAGAACAATTAATACTAATTGAGCTATCTCTTTCTCTAATTATCGTAGAACCATTCGAAGAATTAAAGAACACTTCGGAAAACGGATATTCGGATCATTTCATCTTGGGAAGTGAAATAAAGTCACTCCGGCCTTGTGCGAGCTTCAGAGGATAACGCATACTTCCAACGGTTATAATCTTAAATTGTAGCTCAATTAATGCGGAGTTAACACTTGTAGATTTCTTGATCGAGGCCCTCAAAGCACCGAAGAGTCATCTTTTGTATTAATCGATTGATCAAACGGATCTTTTCACTGGTTGACCACACGCCCTCATTCTTCTATAAATACCTCCTTGAAGATGAGCAAAAGGTTGGTCTCGAGACATCTAAACGCATGTAATGAATCATTCTGAAATACCCCGATGCCTGTTACGTAATTGAAGATACATAGTGATAGCAAGTTCAAGGCAGCAGAGACCCACCCGGAGCTTATTTGATTGTAAGCTGGTTTGAACATGATACAAAGTTTGTTGATTCATAGGTCTGAAACTATGTCAATGGTGATGTGTTCCTTGCGTAATTTATCGTTTTACTTAATGTTTCCTCTTTGTTCACTTTCTACGATAAAACAGCAAACATAGAGTTAGGATATACTCTCACGGTACCTATAACCTTGCCCAGCTTTATCTTCTATCTTCTTCATTTGAATGTCACTTTTGAAGAGTTTATTAATGCGAGCTAGTTTAAAAGTACTTTACTGATCTAGATAGCTCTTTGAATAGATATTTACTCTTTGTTATCATTGGATTTATCAATGCGGTGTAGTTTAAAAGTACTTGGCTGATCTAGATAAGCTCTTTGTGATTATCATCTGTCTTTCCTTATCCCGAATATGTTGAAACGGGCTGGTTTAAAAGCACTTACACAGTCACAAAATTTATTTTATTTATTTTTTAAATGTTTACGATGGAAAGTACTTCAATGCGAGGCTAGTTTAAAGCACTTACGTGATCAACGAAATACTTTTATGTTTCTCCTTAAGTACATGTTGAAAGAAAGCTGGTTAAAGTACTTACTTGATCTTCGACTGTGCTGTTTTTCATTGTTTTAGTCTTTCTTGCCTATTTGTTTCACTCCATTAATCACCTTAAGAGATCCTTTGATGTACATGACTTGCTCCATGGATCCTTCGTGAATTTGCTATCCAATTAAATCCTCCTATGACTCCATAGCCCAATGGGTTAAAGTTGTCTTTGTCCTTTCTTTATCGGTAAAACATTCCTTCATTTGCGAGGCTCTTCACCCTTTATTTTGAGCTGCTTTCCACCTTCACCATGTCTTATTAATAAAAAAAAACAAAACAAACCAATGCTCTTCATGGCCCCAGCCTATACTCATAATTCCGGTCTTTAAAGATCACATCTTTAGACTCATTTATAGAGATCCTACGGATTCGAGAGAGCTAGATCCTTGAATCCCAAGCGGTTTGATGTTACCTGCGCGGTTGGACTTTGCCAATCTTGCTAATTCACAGTGATAACAATTTCAAAGTCATAACCCAACATCTTTGTGACCCATTTTTGTTGCTCTTCTTATGATAGTCTTTGTTCCAAAAGTGTTAGAACTATGAGTCATTTACAGCAGTGTCTTCCCATTAGGTAAGTTCGCCATTTCTTTAGTGCATAGTATTGCTAACATTCTTCTCATAAATAGGTTTACGCAAATACTTTCCTTTGATTGGACGACTTTCCAAGCAATGGGTCTTCCTTCACCATTAAAAGCCCTAGCAATTCCATTTGGCTGGCGTCATTCCTGATAAAAGGTTTTGTGAAGTGCGGCGTGGTAAGACAGTGCATGGCACATTGCCTCCTTAAGACGTTCAAAGGCCTTCGTTGCTTTGAAGATTATGAAAATGTATCTTTCTTCCGAAGAATGTTATTGAAAGTCTTGCTATTCTCCCTTAATTCTTAACAAACTGGAAGTAATACTTTGTTAACTTAGAAGTCTCGGAATTTCTTTATGGTTGTGGGGACTTTTCCATTCCTTAATGGCTTCAATTTTGTTAGGGTATACTTGCACCCTGCGTGAGATACAATATGACCCAAATATTCTGCCTCTTGTACTCCCAAAGAAACATTTGGATTTTTTTGCATATAATTGTTTCTCCTGCAATAGTTTGAGCACCACAATGAAGACATGTTCAACATGATCCTTCCAGAACACATTGTAGATTAGTATATCATCAAAAAATACTAGCACAAATTTCTAAGGAAGGGTTTAATCAGTGTCAACCCTTGAAATGTAGAAGGTGCATTGGTAAGACCAAAGGCACTGACCCGAGAAATTCATAATGACCTGTAGGAGTTAATCTTTGTTGGGTATATCTTGATCTTGTTCTAATTGATGATATCCTGAGCAGAAATCCCTTGAAACAAAATAAATTTAACCATGCCAATTCATCCAATAATTCATCAATCACGGAATGAAGGAAATTTGTCTTTAATGGTGAGCTTATTGACCCTATAATCGGACACATTCACCGCAGTCCATGTACTGTGTACCAAAACTACGGAAAGCGAGAGAAAGAACTTTGACTAGGTTGAATTATACCGCCTCCCAACATTTCTACAATCATACGTTCAATTTCGCTCTTTTGGAAGTAGGATATCTATAAGTCTGATGTTTGGAAGAACACTTCACAGGAATCGAATGAATAACATGATCATGATCACGAATAGGTGGAAGTCCTTTGGGAGTTTCAAACACCTTTGAATGATTGTCGAACTTGTTGGAGATACTGCCCAGAAATAGATGATTTTGATGTCGGAACTTCTAGTGAGCATAATTGTGCGGTCGCCTCGTTGTTCTTCTTCTTTAGAAGCTTTGTCATGACATTAGAGCTTATTATCCTTCTGACTTCCCTTCAATACCCAAGTAATTGACTTCACCATAGAAAAAAATTTCAAAGAAAGTTCTTGAAAATTAAGCTCATAATCCCCAAAGATTGTAACCATTGTACTCTTAGTACAACATCGACACCTCCATAGGAATGGAAAGCATGGACTAGTCAATACATATTCCCCATGTGTTAACCAATATTATGGCATTTTCCAGGCTTATTTATAGTTCCTCCATTTGCAACCATCACTTGACATTACAGGAGTCTTCCAAGGTATGGGGAAAAAATTTAATTCCTTGGCTACCTTACAATGAATAAAATTATTGGTGCTACTTTGGACTCAATCAACACTATTACCTTTTTCTTCTTGATTTGTCCTTGTATCTTGAGAGTTTGAGAATTAGTAATTCACCTTGGCCATTACATGCAGTGACCTGGTCGGATTCCATTTCTTCCTTCTAGGGTTGGTTCTGGGTATATATCACTCTTCTTGTTCATTTTCTTCTTCCTCTTTACAATCTATATGTCATTCTTCTCAGCCACACTTATGACCTTTGGTGTATTTGCTATCTAGGCCTTGTAAGCCCTTTTGCTCTTTTCTTCAAGGCCACATGGTTTCAACCTTGTGGGTTTATTAAATCTAGACGTAGCAACACTTCCTTCTTTATAAAGACAGTGGTAGGCTTCCTTGTCGCCATTATTTTACATTCAACTTTCTTGCACCTTTGAATACCTTCTCCAGCAAATCTGGTTCCAAAACACGAACTTCATGTTGGATGCTATCCTTTAAAAGTGCCTATGAAGAGATGAATCTGTTGGTCTTGGAATATCGATTACCCTTATATTCAATTTTTGGAAGTCCTCCAATGTGCTACCCCACTAAACCCTTTTGTTGATATTTATCAATTAGCTAAAGAAAAGGTGTTGCTCTTTGCATCCTCATAATGTGCTATCATTTTCTCAGTAAAAATTGACCAAGTGACAATTTTTTAAGAACAAAGCCATACGATACCATACAAATGTATTTTTTGTTCTAAATGTAAAGTTGCAATGCGTACCTTTTGTGTGTTTTGCACATTATATGGAGATCAAAATATTGCTCCATGTTGTAGTATCCATGTTACGGGATCCTTTCCATCAAACTTCCTCATATCCATTTTTGGAATGTATCTGGTGGTTCTTCCCGCCAACATTAGAGGTTATGAAATCACGATTAACATTTATTTTGTTCTCATCATGAGGTTATTCTACTATATTTCCGCCATTAGGAATCGTTTCTTGTTTTAAGCTTGTCATCAAGCCTTCCATGTATTCTTTTAGATCATTCTTCATGTTTTCCATGTTGTCTTTCATGTTTTCATCAATCTTAGCTTCCATGTCATCAATCTTAGCTTCCATGCCCACTTCCATGCCATCCATCTTAGCTTCCAAACCATTCATCTTAGCTTCCATGCCTTTCTTCAAAACTTCCATTTCATTTTTTGTTGTTCTTTGCGAAGCAAATTTGTTGTTGCACTTGCTCTTGTATTTTGATATGTCATGTTGTATTCTTCGTCTTCATGAGTCACAGTAGAGCCTTCTAAAGGCTTAATGGGAGTTAAAATATTTTTAGGGGCCATTTTAGAATCCATCTTTATTCTATTCTACAATATTCCTTGGAATCAATTCAACTTGATTCTTCAAACAAGACATACAAATTCGGAAAAAATACACACCTTTACTTGCTTTTTTAGGGACTCTGTATTATGAAATTGAATTATCTATGTAATTGAGAATCTTCAATATCTGAAATTCAACATATAGTAACGTACGGCTTGTCTTTCAAATGCCACGGTATGATCTGATTTTAGTTCTTCAAGGAACAAAGTTATTTCCAATCTCTAATGACCAATTTTGTTGGTTAGTGGCGAACTTGTATCGACTTACCACGTGTCCTTGTTTCGTCCTTTGTCTCAATTGATACTTAACAAAGCTGCAGTCCGTGTACTTACAACAATTTTTATGGCATTCCAATCCGATGCCCGGAGAGAGTTATTGAAATTTTCCCGATCACCTCTTTGAGATGAAATTCGGGAGCACGAAAAAGCACACCTTCCCACAGATCATATCTCCAAAACTATTGCTGAACCAAGCTCTGCAAATTTTTGACAAAGTCTCTCAAGGTTCAGCTTCGCACCATATGAATTTCAGATTCTTAACCTTCGTAGAATTGTTTTATAGCAGAAAATTCCGTGACCAAGCCTGTTTAGGAGCACAGAAAAAGACCTAACTTCCCCTGAGATCATATCTCCGAAAATATTACGAACCAAACTCACGAAATTTTTAAACAAACTTCCTCGAGGAACAAAGCACTAAACTTTCAGCTTCTGAAGCCCGTAGAAACTTATCGCGGAAATGCCACGATGACCTATTTGGACGACGAAACCTAGAATCCAAAGCTGCGATACCAAATGTTGTGTAACCAGCTCAAAATAGGAGAAAAAAAAAAGATATCAACGCCTTAGAAATAAGCCACTTCGAGGGGAAACCTCCAAATACATTACATAAATGGGTAATTCTGGATGATATAATTTTAAACCTCCTTTCTATATATAGGAGTCCATGGGGCCATAATGTAATCCTATTGGGCCTGATGTAATCCTAACCGACTAGCAATACTAATTTAGGGCACAATAATAACAAAATGGGAGTTACAAGGGTTCAATAATAACAATAGGGGTTACACTAACAATAATAAGGGACTATACTAGTGATATAGGGACCCTATTACATTATATCTAGGAGAGATTCGAGTGGTTAGGATTTAATCGCATCGGAGAAAGGAAAGGCAATACCGAAACTGCTGATTTTGCATTGCGTGATTAAACGCGACCATTGGATTAGTTTCGGAGATCAACGGTGGAAGTTAATCGACGGGCGTGAAGAGCGAAAAGTTATGATGGGGCTGCAATTAAATCTGAGTCGTTGGTTCTTGTGGATTCAACGGTGAGATCTCATCGGGGCAGCATGGAGTGTGGAGGTCGGAGAACGAAAAGGACAAGAGATTTGTGATTGCCGATTTTGCGATGGAGCGAGAGTCGTCGATCTTAAAACTAGATCGATGGTGGAAGTTAATAATGAAGGAGAAAAGGCAGAGCAGCGGGTTTCGGATAATGGAGCGATATGGACCGTTGGATGCAGGCGGAGTAGATCTCTCAACGGTGGAAAGCAATCATGAATCTTGTGGAGAAAAGGAAAGGAACAAGAAAGGGTCAAATGAATATTTAGATGCGATTTAAACTTGCGATGCATTTTAGATTTGCAATAAGTTAAACACTCATAGCCAAATTATAAACGTATTAGGTCACATGGGGAAGGTAGGGCTAAAGTAGAAAGGAATGGTATAAAGAAAAATGAGGATTTTTGGGAATTTTGGAAGGTTCCGATGAGATAAAATGGGGTTCAAACCTTATAAAAAAGAATTCACACAATGATTCTGAGATTTAGAGGGGAATGATAGGTAGTAGAAAAGGTTTATGAATGAAATGGAGAGAGAAAATGGAAAGGGAAAATGAGGGAAAATGGAGACTTCATGAGCAATTTTTCCTTTGGTAAACGAGCGGTATTTTTAGGATTGATAATGGAACGACTTGATGAAGATTATCTCGGAGGGTAAAGATCATCACTTATAGACTTTAAAGAACTCACAATTTTGACATGAATTGTTTCTTGAGGAGACTACAAAATCAATTTTAGCCACCCATTTGTTATGACAAATTTTTATAGGTGGCTAACGGAGACCAGAGTGTAGAGATAGGTGAAAGGTGAGATAGACTATGTTTATTTGTGACCATAGTGATGCATGGTTATCTACATAACATTGGGTTACTTGTGGTAATCACGTATTCAAGGAGGGAGTGGGATTACATCGAATTGGTCTTTTAATTGTTTAGATTCTGTGATGAGAGCAAGATAACGGTGTGAAATATCGGTGCATGGATTTGCAAGATGATTTGATTACGTGTGTAGCGATTGTATTATGCGGAAACGATGATCAGCTTTGTATGAGGATTGTTACCTGATCTCTATGACATATATTATATACATATAGTTGGTTTTAGCTTTAGGCTTTCTGATTATCAGCTGACGTGTGTGTGTAATTTTATTTCATGTATTGCATTGCAACATTTTTGATTTAATTTACTTAAATGATCAATGGTGGAATAGATTACGTATTTTGCATGAAGTTAAAATAGTGTGGTGGAGAATATTGGACATATAACACATAGTTGTATAATTTATACATGGTATGGAGTAGTTGATCATTGGAGGAGATTATTGCAGTGTGGAAGCGGTTGAGTTTGTGTTGTTGGAATTCGATTTATTCTGAGTGTTTTCTTGGGTATCAAGTTGAGCATTCATTGAAATGTCGTTCAAAATATTGCGATTAGAGTATGCCCATGATGGGAGCTCAAATTATATTGCATGGAAGGATAGGATGGAGGTGCTGCTGGATGATAATGGGCTGAAGGAGTTCATCGATAGCGATGTTCCTAAGCCGGGTTATAGCGATGCAGCCACACTTGATGCATGGCAAAAGAAGGTAGCAAAGTGTCGAAGGATTCTGTTGGAAGGTGTTGAAGGATGCAGCATTGTTTCCAGCCTTCACCGGTAAACCCTCCATTCTTAATGTGGAAGGCTTTGACGGACTTGTTCAAAGCGAAGTGACGAGAGGAATTTGGCACTTAAAGACAAGCTCGGAAAAAAATGGAGAGAAGAATGACACTATTCGGTATACTTGACAAAGTTTTCCCTTGCGGGGATGAGCTTGGGGAGTGTAGGAGTAAGTTTTGATGAAGAATACTTGATGAGCTTGGCTCTCCATGAATTTCAAATAATATGGCATAGCTATACAGACTTTGTCAATGGACGGGGGAGAAGCTGCCCGGAATGGAGCGACTTTGGTCGGATCTTGTGTAGGAGGAGATAGGCTGATACCCGGGGATGGCTCTTCATTAAATAATGATGATGATTTCACTTTGGTTTCCAATGCAAATATGAAGAAAGGGAATAAAATTCATTCCTATATCGAGGCCGGTAGAAGATGGAAAAGAAGCGTGAGTGTCCAAAGTGAAGTGTTTTCCTTTGTCACGAACATAGACTTGTTCGCCAAAAATTGTCCACAGAAGAAGAAGAACAAGCAAGCTACTGGAGCTACAGTTGGTGAGGCTCTTGCCTCACAATTTGAGCTTGAATTCTCATTGATCGCATGCATGGTGTCTAATGCATTGGGATCAGGGTGGTACTTTCATAGTGGTGCTTCCTTTCACATGACGGGAGATGTGAACCTTGTCAGTGACTTGGTGGAGAAAGATCTTCAATTGCATGTTGATTTGGGTGACAATGGAAGATACAATGCGACCGACATTGGTAGCATTACCTTTCGAGAGAGTCGGAGTAAACTCTGTTGCTTTTACAAGATGTAGTGCATGTTCCAAGTTTAGAGAAGATTTAATCTCGGTCGCAATGTTAGAGGATAAAGGTTATGATGTTGTGCTTTAGTGAGGAAAAGTTTTCCTTTGGTACAGAAACAACCACGACAAGATCAGAAAGGTTGGGATTAGGAGTGAGAGAATCTCTACAAACTTGAAGTAGATGGGATTTCCTCACAGACTTCCTACTATTAGGAGGAAGTGCGAAAAGACTATCTGATTGAAGATTGAGAGAGAACATGATTTTCATGTAGGTAGAGTGAACCTCGGGATGTAGGATCATCCACAAGATGAGGATCATGGAGTGGGGCAACACTCATGTAGAGAAATTTCATGCCGGATAGGCGGAGAGTGTATCACGGCTATGCCACCGGAGTGAGAGGTGGGGCGACATGCAGGTAATCCCAGCGGAGATTTGCAGGCGGGATTCATTGAGATGAGGTGTAGGATCTCATAGATTGAACACAGCTATGAAGATCCCACGGACCAGCATGATGCTGTCGTCAGTTGGATTGATGCGGGCGGATCAAAGTGGCGGTGTCGGATCTTGGGTATGGTTGGAGTTGACGACAAGTGCGAGTGCGTGGGTGCATAGTTCAACAGTGTAGTGGTTCTTGAAGACATGTGCAGTAGCTAAGAAGAAGTCAAAGACTTTGATGATATATTTATTATACTGATTGATTTTTTTGGAGGCTATTCAGTTTTGGAAGTGTTGCATTAGATTTGTAGAGCGGATGCATGGAGTTGCAGGGTGCTTGCAAAGGTTGCAGGGCGAATGCATGGAGTTGCATGTCGCATGCGAAGACAGTCCTTTCTTGTTGAGAGGGAGTGTTGAAGATTGCAACAAGAAACAGTAGAGGAGGCATCACAGAGCATCATCTTTGATCCCTAGTTGGAAAATAATCACCTAAACTAGGTGGGAGCCCACATTTTTAGGTGTATGTCTATTTTTAGACATGGTGAGCATATTATATGTAGCGAGGAGGTACTATTTGTAGATGGTTGTTCAAATGTGAAAAATAGATGAAATTCTATTTTTAGAGAGATTGGGCAAAGTCTATTTATAGATCGTTAGTCAAGAAATAGATGCACATGTCTAAAATTATTATTAGCTCTTAATAATAGCAATCGGACTATAACAACAACTTATTCCTCTTGGGCACTTAATTTAGTATCAATTTGTCAAATCGGTGGGCTAAAGGAAGGAATTATGAGAATTCCTAAGGTTTTTCTGGATTTCATGCATGGAGGACTTCGATTAGAACTAAAGTGGCAAAGTTATGACGAGTTGGAAAGGTAGTTCATGGAGTTGTATTCGGTTTAACTCGATTAGACTCGGTTGAGCTAGTTGTATCTAATCTAGCCAAGATGATACACTAGTGAGTAGACTTAATTAGCTAATTAATTCACAACTAATATTAATCAATGAACAATACGACGGTTAACTACGGTACATGTTAGATCCGGTGGAATACAATGTAGAGATAGGTGAAAGAGGGTGAGACAAACTGTCTTGTTGTGACCATAGTGATGCACTTGGTGCATCTGCATATACATTGGAGTTTCCAATCACGCAACCAAGGAGAGTGGGATTACATAGGTAGTCTTCCAGCAATCGGCTTGGATTGTGATGAAATGAGGCTAGCGAGGTGGCAAATATCGGTGCATGGATTTGCAAAGATCGAGGCACGATTGAGTGTGTAGCGGTGCTGTTATGTGAGAGCTTGATAGCAGTCAGATTTGTATGAGGATTTTTACATGATCTCTATGACATATGTTTTATATCTGGAATAGTTGGGTTTTTCGGCTTGGGCTTTCTAGTTAAACAAGTTTGTGTTAATGTGTGTGAATTTTATTGTTTCATGTGTGCATTGCAATATTGATTGTTCGCAAATTATCAATGGTGGAATAGATTAAATATTTGCATGAAGTTAAAATAGTGTGAGATCGGGATAATATTGGACATATAACACATAAGTTATATAAAATTTCTATAGAAACCTCTCTCTTTCATCATGGTTTGATCAAGTTTTTTGGGTGTTAGAGGAGTTAAAGATTAGACGAGGAGATTGGTGATGTTTTAAATTTTATAAGTGGTTTTGAAGTAGATGTTGTCATCTCAAAAAAAATTCCCAAACCTAAGATATTCCATCACCTTTGAGTGGAAGAGCTTGGAAGTTAGAACCCGGTGAGCATGGAGGCAGGCCTTTACGGTGTTACCCAAAGCTACACTTGTAAAACAAAAGCTAGCCGATTTATCAAACATGGTAGCAAGAGAGTTACAAGGGAGCCAAACATTTGTTCGGGTAACTTAGAAGACATCTTGCATGCCATTGATATTGAGCTCCCATAATTCAGCGGTATAGATGAGGGAGGAAGGAAGCTTAAGAAAAGGAAAAACAACTAAGTTGGAATTTTAGGTGATAAATTACGGATTTATGTTTCAAGCTAGAAAACCAATGACAAGACACTGCAAAAAAGTCTGGAAAGCAACAAAAATCTCAAAAGGTTAGTGAAATTGTTGACCACCACCAAGCATCACATAGACCTCTATTCACTTGCAAAAGAAGATACGGGTCATGTGGCTTGAAAGAAGGGCAAAGAAAATCAACGAAAAGAGAGAAGTTGAAGCCCTTAAGGAGCGGTTGAAGAGGCCAACGAAGAGATATTTTTTCTTGAAGAATAAATCAAAGAATCATAGATTTGAAAGGATATAGTTTGAACAAATGAGCAACATTTGGGAGGATCGAAGTCTGATGTCTCAAATGCCTTAGATAATTCAGAAAAATTGATAAAGTGGATTCAACCACTAAGAGGAGAGGTCAAACACCTCAAAGGTAAATCCACACACTTGCAAGCCAAGAACGAGTATTTGAAGGATCAAGTGAAAGACTTAGAACAACAATTTGAGTTGATTCATGAAGGAGAATTTCTGAAGGAAAAGAAGGTTTGAAGATGATTGGTTGATGAGCCCATTCTCAAATTGATCATAAATGGGGAAGGCTTACCACGAGAACGATAAGTTGGGAATTGAATATGTTTTAGAGGGTTAATTATGTAGACAATCATTTTTTTGTATTTGGAAGTCACTTTTTGGAGATAGTTTTGAAATGGGCGGTTTTTCACTTTTTTACACGGTTTCATAGTGTTTCCTAGGCTTAAAACCCAGGAAAAGCGCTACCACAAACTGTAGTATCCTTTTCCCTTAAAGTCACTTTTTCACAGGTTTTTCAGGAGGGATATTGATGGTGGTGATGTTCCATGACTTGCTTAACACACAATGGAACAACAAAGGAAGCGAAGTTGGGTACAAAAGAAAATTTTTCAATGCTACCAAAGCTCGCTAGGAAAGCTTGTCCTATTTTCGTAGCGAGCTATTTTTGAAAGGTTTTGGAGCATCTTAATGGTATTTTTGGACAAGCGGGCTCCTCCAACATGTCGAGGGACCTTAACATCAAATATTTATGACTTGAAGGAAGTGTTGCGGAGAGAAGCCCTCCTTCAGCTTTCTAGTTGAAGATAAGGTTATGCATTCTTGAAAAATGAGGTGTTGTTCCACATGTCTAGGAGAGTCTTAAATATGTAAAGTGGTAACTAGACCTATCATGTATCTTTTGCGCATGTGATGATTATTTTGTAACTTTTATGTAGTTATTTCACAAGATAAGGTAGGATTATGTAATAAATAGGAGTTAGAGTCCACATTTATAGATGATTTCTTTAAGGTATAATTTAATCGGTTTTACATTCGGAGTTATGTCTTTTAGTTATGTGATGTGTCATAGGATAATTCGATGGTTTAGCCACTAGGTAAGATCATCCTTGATGTAAAAGTCTATTTAAAGACAAAGCATAGTAGTGAGGTTGGATATTTTTTGCACTGTGTTGCTATGTGCTGACTTATATCGATATCTGGTGACATTCTTCTTGATGAACTAAGATTCTCATTGGGTTTTTAATGTCTTATTGATCTACATCTTATGTTTTACCACTTGTAGTAGATTTCATTTCTATTGCTCGAAATTCATAACTATGTGCTCTGACTTCCTTTAATGTGGAAATGACCCTTGTTTTTCCTATGTTTTATGAGTGAATTTCCTTTGTTAAAGACCTCTATATGCCTCGGCTTCTATGTCAGAAATGCCCCCTTACTTGAAACTACTTATTATTGAAGCTCCATAAGCCCAATGATAGCAAACCTGCATTCTTTCAACCTACAATCATAAAAAAAAATATACAATTTCTATAGAGTTATCCATCTAGCACTATCATTAAACAATATGGTAAATCCCTTTGAGAGAACCCTCTCGTGGAAAGAGTAAACTTAAGCCAAAAGGCTGGTTTGACATAGTTACACTAAGTTGTCGATCAACGATGATAAAGTACGATTTTGTGATAACACCTACTACAGGGTTCATCTGTACATTGATAATGAACCTTGGTAAACGGAGTTTAGAAACGTCGGTTAAATGAATGTCTGATGCGATGGATCAGGAAGAAACTCTACCTAAATAGCTGTAGAGAACTTTGAAGACTACATGGTTTCCTCAAGAGGAATAAAAATATATTTTTGAGCGCAACCATCTTGAGCCTTGCCTGAAGCACAACAAAGACGTCGACATACGTGATTGGCAAGCAAATAGGTCTCGCGAGGAAGACCCCGGAGTTAGGCCGAGAGCCAACAAGGTTTTCCGCCATAGTCACAGATTCACGCCGGCATTTTCACTCCCAGCTTCGAAGGGCGAGGAGAGTCTCACCCCGAGTGTGCCGCGATGTTAAAATTGGACAACTAGGTCCAAAATCCATGTTGTGATACTCAGTTAAGATGCTAATATTTTTGTTGGATTCTCCTCTTTCGGAGAGGTGTAAATCCATATAAAATATATCTTAATCAGTGGAAAAAACATTTATTTTGAATTTATTATTTATAATAAATTATATGTACGGGAGTCGGCTATGGAGTTTTGTGGGATGTGTCACACACCTCAGCCCAGTGGATATAAATATAGGCCAAAGTTGGGAGAGCCATTTCACAACAACTCAACACATCTTCTTCTCATCCGGATTCCGTCTGAGCTCCTTGGAGGATAATTTCAGCTCACACGTGTGAAGAGAAGAAGGACAAATCCGTACGACCAAGAAGAGGACGAAAATTACGCGGCTAGGGTTTCAAGGAGGTTTGACCGACGTTGGCTGGTCAACGCGCGCCCAGTCCCAGGCTGAAAATTGTTAAAGACTTCAATTTTGGGAGGCCGTACACATTGTACAATCGAGGTCAAAAGGTTGACCAAACTTGTTCTTTGCATTGAATTTTAACTGGCATACACGTTTACTTTTCTGGACGGCGTTGAATTTTACGGAGTTGACTTGGGTTATTTCATTGTGATTGAGGATTGTTGTGACACATTGCGGGTTGGTGATCAAAGGAGACTTTCTTGGTTGAAGCATCCTGTTGGCCGTCGTAACGCACCATCACATTTTTATTTCTGGTTTGTCTTCTATAAGATCATTGATATGTTCTATCGACACCCATTTACCAACCATTTGTGTGATTCTTTGTAATAAAAGTAAAGTTACGTAAGCATAGAACATCTGCTAAAAATTAACATGGTATCAAAGGTGAGGTGAAGGCAGAGCCCTATCTCTATGAGAAATCACCATCAAGAATATGGAGTTCCACAGTTATGAATTCAGGAGAGAATGAGTAGTAGGAAGGGATGACTTCCTTGCACGGAAGATGATATTAGATCTCAAATTGGAAGACCATGATCTCTGGATCATGTATAGGTAAGATACAAAGACCTGCATCAATACTCACTGCTTCTTTACTTTAAAAACAAGTATAGAAGGGGAGGAGATCAAAGCAAGACGTGTCCGGGGGAATCCATACATAAGTCCCAGTTTGCCTATATATATACGAACAAACACATCAAGGAAATGTATGATAAATTGATCATATGTTCAAAGTAAACAATGTGAACCAAGTGCTATTCCTCAAGAATAAATTCAGAAAGAATATGAAGGAAAGTCGGGATAATTACGTTTTCAAGCTTACTTTTAAAATTAGTAGAAACAAGGAAAAATCACATTTAAATTTATTGAAACGATAGCGGGTACGTCAGATGGTTCTCACCGCACTTGGAGGACTCCCATATGAATGGCAAAGTATTCACCACTACCATTTTAATAATAATACCATTCCTAACTTTGACGAGCTTAAATCTAGATGTATGCAAGAAGAAACAGAATGAAGAATTCGAAAATGACGAAATGTTACCTATGGTGCTCATTCTCGAAGAGGAGCACTGCGGTGGTCCTGGGACAAAGGAGAGAACAAGGGCCCAAGAAAGAGGCAGGGGTAAGTGTTTCACTTGTCATAGGCACTGGTCACTATGCTAGAAAGTGTCCCTTCAAGAGAGGAGTTCTCCCAATAGTGATAGTAACAACAACTCATAGAAGGAATGAGGCAGAAAAGTGACAAATCCAAAGGAAAGGAGAGAGGAGGCCTCCCTGGTGGAAACAATCAGCCTTCTAAAGGTCTAAGAAACTCGAGGTATGAGGAATCTGTCTTTTGTTGATAAAGAAATGAGTATATTCTTGTGTATATTTACTCTACTTGCTACATCTCTTGCCCAACACTATGGATGTACGCTGTCGATAGTGGTGCCTCCAAGGCACATCCTTTGGATTCCAAGGAAGCACTCTCTGACATGGTTGAGGATACTAATCTAGAAATTATCACCCAGAATAATGCCACATATCTGTGAAAGGGCCAGTGCGCGGCCCTCCACTTGTCTATGAGACAAGTCTCACACATTACAAGATGCTCTATGTGCCGAAATTGAAGAAAGACCTTGTGTATCAGCCATGGAAGACAAAGGGTTCAATGTAACATCGATGGAAAGGTGCTCATGTGGAAGAGAGAGCTTCCAAGGAAGCTATCTCGATTAGTTTAGAGTTGGCACACTCTGCAGGGTTGGAGGGAGTTACGTGAACAGCGAAGCAGCTGTGATACTATCAAACCAGACGAGCTGTGGCACCCGAAGGTTTGGACATAACCATTCTGAGGCTTCCCGAAGCAAGGAAGGTGGTCCACCGAGGGATGCACGATTTTGGAAATAATCATGAAGGTGTGCCCTTGAAGTACGTGAAGCATACTAGGGGACACCCTCCAGAGTGTCCATGAACTGCGATATTTTGCAATGAATTGACTTCTGATCTATACGGTATATTTTGTGACATCACAGGATGTTCTTACTATGACATTCACGATGACTTCTCTCGAAAAACACAGACCTAATTCTTGAAGAAGAAGGATGAGGCTTTCATGTAGTTCCGTACCTTCAAAGCCTTGGTGGAAAATATAGTAGGAAAGAAGATCAAAGATTTCTGAGGACCGACAATGGCAGATATGAGTCAAAAATGAGTTCAAATACTTTGTAGAGAAGAGCTGGAATTCAGAGGAGACTACTCTGCATATACTCTGGCTTGAGAATGGTGTTCTTGACATGAGAATAGGACTATTGTGGAAGTTGCTCGTGCCATGCTATGTGACGGGGTCTCAGGATTTACATGGGGAGAAAGTACAAATGCGATATAGCCCATTCAAAACCGATGCCCTCAGTCGTCTGGACTCCAGAAAACTCTGAAAGAGGTTTTTCTTGATAGAAAACTTGATGTCTCACATTTTAGAATCTTTGGATGTCTGTTTATTTTCATGTGCCGAAAGAAATGTTGGATTAGCCACGGGAAGAAAAGGAATGTTTGTGGGCTACAGTGAGACTTCTAAGGCCTATGAAGTCTGTACCTGGTCGAAAGGGAAGTAGAAGATATGCCATGATGTCACTTTTAGCGAAGATGCTTCTTTGAAGAAAGTAGTAGATCTTCAAGATGCGAAGAAAATCATGAAGAAAGGCTTTTGAAATCAAGAAGAACCGCGAGGATGAGACAATGCGATATTGAAGGACTTCAATGGACCTATTGATCCATCTCCTTCAGCACAGGAAAGAGACCATCATGGCTCGGGGACACCCTCGAAG
The DNA here is from genome assembly GCA_034641835.2 of Pinus albicaulis. Taxonomy (NCBI): domain Eukaryota; kingdom Viridiplantae; phylum Streptophyta; class Pinopsida; order Pinales; family Pinaceae; genus Pinus; species Pinus albicaulis. The sequence continues at coordinate 110,334 of JAXQQM020081049.1, read as the reverse complement.
ATCTTGAGGTCATGTTTGCCCAAAGTTGTTAGAAAGCAAGCCGTGTAGATACCAAAGAATCTAGCTGCCATAGTACTATTATACAATCTGAACCGAGGATATTTTGAGGAAGCACGTAAAAGCATCCAAGTCTGGAAGGATGCTATACTGAAGATAAGGTCATAATGAAAAATGATGTACGGATGTGGTCCCAAGGCCGGAAAGGACAAATCGGTTGTCACGCGAAATGTCTACCAAGATCAAACATGGATCTGATGGGAGTGTTGAAAAAGTTCAAGGCAAGATTTGTTGCCGTAGCTTCTCTGAGAAGGAAGGAATAATTTATGATGACATATTTGCAATAACGAGTATACCACCATTCGATCAATCATAGCCCTTGTTGCTACGGATAATTCATCGATGGATGTCAAGGCGCTTTCTGCATGGTGCAATAAAAGAAGAGGTGTGTAGAGCAACCTGCGGGATTTGAAGTTCGGGATCGAGACACTCATGTACGTAGGTTGAAGAAAAGCCCTCTATGGGTTAAAGCAAGCACCTAGAGCAGTACGAGAGGATGGATAGTTGCTTGATGAAGCTAGGCTTCACTCGAGTAATCTTGAAATCGAACCTTTACTTCAAGGTTGTACGGGGAAACCTCTCATTCTAGTATTTTGTATGTGGATGACTCTTGACAGTCTTGACCCTCTCATTCATCAATGTAGGCGAGGAGCTCGTTCTTGAGTTCGAGATGAAGAACCTGGACGATGCACTACTTCCTAGGCTTTGGAGGTCATGAGACACACAGAGATATTTTCCTTTCTCAAGTAAAATACATTGTGAAACTTCTAGAGAGATTTGGTATGGTGGTACGGTCTGTGTGCCATAGGTGGAACTCAACTTCAAGAAGTTTGAGTGAAACATTATTCTTCCAGCCTATCTTGGCCAATCCTGCGAGTATCGTCAACTCTTAGGGCTTTGATGTTCTTAGTAGATTTTGGAAATGGGATATATGTTTTGCGATGAACGCTTTGATTCAACGGATGGTTGGTATATCATTTCAACGATTGGTGCCAAGAAATATTCTGAGATATCTTGGGGCACGATAAACCCTTAGAAATTTTAGGAATGCAACTGTAGGGAGTGTGACACTCAGTGGATATCCTCAATGCCGATTGAAATTTTGGTAGTGTGGTGGATCGTAAGGCTTATGGGATCTTGCTTCAATCTTGGTTAGCCGATCTCATGACCAGGCGAGGCAGTCCCGGTGGCTTTGAGCACGCTGAGGCCGAATACATTGCGGCAAGTATGGCTGTTGTGGGCAGTTTAGTTGCGAAAAGCTCTTTAGTGAGCTGTTTGGACATGTGCTAGATACCCTTGTGATACTCTGTGATAGCAGTGATTCGTATGATACAGAATCTGTGTTCCACGGCCGATCTAAGCATATTGATAACGGGTACCACTTTATCCGGGATATGTAGTACGGCGAGAGCTGTTATGTTCGATCATATGGAAGCCGATGAAGCCGGTGTGGACATTCTACTAAGCCCCAAGAGGGAAGGTCAAGTTCCTAACCAACCCATGTTGAGAGTCTTGGTATGCGACCGACCCTATGATGTGGGTCTGTTGGACGATGAGCTGCAGGAGCTGCGGGGGCTTTGGGGATGGCTTCTCAAAGCTGTAACACTCATAGTATACCTTGCAGATTTAGCCATTATTGAGCTGGTTCGCCTCTCATTTTATCACAATAGCCGTGTCATCCTACCCATTGAGTTCGGGGCTCATGGGAAGTACACTCATTTGGCCAATGAGGTGGGAAAAAGCTAGAGACTAGTAGAAATGCGTGGACGCATCGAGGAGATTGTCGTACTCTCTATCTAGGATGGCACGGTCCAACCACGATCGGGATCAAGTTTAGTGAGGATGCAGGACCCTCTGCCTAGCCGGGTTAGATGAACCAACCGGGTTGGTTGGAGACTCTTTGTGAGTCGATAGAGGTTTGAACCTGCGGGTTGAATATGTCGGTCGGGGGATGATGTCTTTGTAGTTGACCCACTTCTATTAAAATAAAGAGAGCTGACAAAGAAATTTACGGCGGGATGACGCACGATTTTTGATTGCAACGTGGATGGAGTTCTCCTAGTTGAAAGTGTTAAAATTGGACAACTAGGTCCAAACTCCATGTTGTGATGCTAAGATTAAGTGCTAATATTTTTGTTGGATTCCTCTTTCGGAGAGGTGTAAAATCCATATAAAATATATCTTAATCCGATAGACGAACATTTATTTTGAATTTATTATTTATAATAAAGTATATGTTCGGAGTCGGCCTTAAGGTTTTGACGAGGATGTGTCACACACCTCAATGATGGATATAAATACGAGCAAAGTTGGAGAGCATTTCACAACAACTCAACACACATCTTCTTCTCTCATACGATTTAGTACGAGCTCCTTGGAGGACAATTTCAGCTCACACGTGTGAAGAAGAAGGACAAATGCGTACGACGAGAAAGAAGGACGAAAATTAAACGTGGGAGTTTTCAAGGAGGTTTGACCAGGTGACTTTGGTCGACGCATGGTCCGAAAGGGCGAAATTGTTGGAGACTTCGATTTTGGGAGGCCATTACCGCTGGCAAGAAATCGAGTCAAAAGGTTAGCCAGAACTGTTCTTGCGTTGACTTTTAGCTTGCTGCTGTGTTGACTTTTAAGACGGCGTTGACTTGGGTTGACTCGGTAGGCGATTTGAGATTGTTGTACATTCTAGGTTGGATGATCAAGGAGACTTTTCTTCCGGATTTGAAGCATCTGTTGACCGCCGTAACACACCATCACATTTTCCCATTTTTGGTTTGTCTTCTATAAGATCAACGATATCTTCTCTCGACATTTTATAACCATTGTGTGATTGATGTAATAAAATTAAAGTTGCATCAACATATAAAATCTACAAAAATTAACCCGCGACCCTACGCTGATTAAGAGTAGTCGGTATCACTTCCCCAACATCCAAACATATGTATTAAAGCTAAACTAAAGGAATTAAATAGCAAAGGCAAGACGTTCGTATTTATATTCTTAGAGCAGTTAAACCGATGATAAACAAAATTTTAAACACGGCTATGAATAGAATTCATTCATTCAACATCATAAAGCACAACATCCATCTTCCTGCTATTAGTCAGCCAACCAAAAGGCGAATCATTACAAAGCTTGCTTTCTGAGAGGAGCATAGAATAGAACAAAATACAATGTGTCACGAGGGACGAGAGAGAAACACAATAATCACAGGAAGAGGAAAATAGCACAACTTTGATGGAGGCTATCCTGTGGCTCCATGTTGCCTATCCTGTCACAATACCAACCCCTTCTTCGTTGGTACAGTTTGCTTATTTATTCTCTCGCTTGCGCGACTAATAGTTCTTCCACTGTTTCTTGCTCGGTTTGTGTTTCGTTACTTTTCGTTCACCGAGTTCTTGCTTGTTTCCTTCCACATGCCCTTCCGCTATCTATGCTTGATCCCATGTTGCAACACATGCTCTCTGCCTTCCCGCAACCTTGACCTTCCTATCTACCGAGGTTGCCTTCCACCACATACTTTCCATCATTCAAAATTTGTTGATCTTCAAAACAAGGGCTCCAACAAGCCACCGGCCACATCCTTTTGACTCACCCCAGGAGTCAACATCTGAAGCAAATCTCTGCCTCCATGGGGCCTTTGACCACATGCCACCGATGCAGCTCACCACCTTCTCACTAACTGTCAAACAAGGGCCCCAACTCCAGGACCTTGTTTAGAGCTAAAGCCTTAAGCTCACGGAAAGTTGTGATGGCACAGTACATACACCCTTGCAATAATGTATTATCTAGATGTGATCTTGTGTCTGCTTCCTCCCGAGCATTTGTAGGTACGGTCGAATGTTTGTGTTGACAGTTCCTAAGAGCCTCGGAGGCCAATTGTTTGCCATCATCCAGGGCGTGATTTATGGGTTAGGCGAAGCTCTCGAATTTCCTACTTGGTGACGTCGATGTCTCCTCTACTTGTTGAATCTAGACCTCTAAGACATCGCTGGGCATACGGTGGTCCATCTGGGGGTTCGTGGCGTCTTGGCTGTTACTTTGGAATTTGTTGCGGGTTGATGAAATCAGTTGTCTCTTCCACAGCAGAGGTCGTTGAGCTTCTGTAGACCTTTTAGGAGGTCGTAGGCATCTCAGTTGCGGTGCTAAGGACTTCTTGCCATCTTTGTCACACGGCCACATTTTCTGCGAGATACGTATTTGTGTGCATTTGCTCTTTGGAGTCAGTGACATCGATCTCGTCTTGCCAATGCCACATTGAGCTTTGGCAGCTATGCAGTGGAGGTTGGAATAGGCCACTAGGAGGTGGATTTCTGCTAGAAACTACTACTGTCTCTTGCACTTATTGGTATGCGACTATAGTGGGTCGTCCTTTGAACACACTTCATGAAAACCACAGCCATTGCAGTCCATCATTTTGTAGTTTCCCTTGCCTACATTCCTTAGCTTGCTCATGTTGTTAGGTAAACGTTATCTCACCTCTTGTTGTTTCTCACATTTCTGTTGTAGCCTCGAGTGGAGCCTTTCTTCTGTTCGCCTGCCCTCTGGATGAGGTAGATGCAGTGAAGGCTGCTCCCCATGTCTCCATGCTCTCGGCCGCTAAAATTACCTTGAAATGGTTGCCGTACGAAGTGGTTGCCCAGAGCCCGATCTTGTTGATTGACTGTGAGGTGATTGCGGCGGGGTTTGATGGGGGAGAAAGTGCCGCCATTTTAGGTTTGATTGCTCACCTTGATCTACTTGGATGGTCTGTAGGAGCGGAGTGGCCTCGAGTGCTTGTTGTGTCTTGAAACTATTTGTTCTATCGAGTGATTAGATTGGAAAAGAATTGGTGCGGGGTCCGACGGGGGTTGGGTAGGTACCACTAGCCTGGGAGTCAAACTACCGTCTGGTCCCAACGAAACAAAAGTTTTCGTTCTCTTGGATGCGATACGGTGGCGGATGAGGTGGATGAATTGTGGATGAAGTGGTAGGTGGTAAAATTGATGCGAGGTGGTGAGATACAAATGTTATGAAATCGAAGAGTTAATGGGTTGGTGGTGGCAACCCTTGCTTCACATCTGGCGATTTAGTTCTTCCTGAATTAGCACTTACAGTAACTCGGTTACCGAGGTGGATCTGCTCCACAATAGGGTCGACCCTTTGGACTTACCTCTAGAATTACGGCCCTCTGACGTAGGTCTTTGCTATGGGTTTTCGCGGACCACCTCTCTGCCCCCGGCGATTAACGTGGCCTATGGGCCAGTGAACTAAATACATTTGGAATGGGTGTGGGGATGGAGGCGGGTGTTTGGAAGTAGGTCCCGAGAGTTTTTAGGTGCGAAAGGCGGGAATGGTGGCACTACTTGAGATCACACAGACAACTTGTTTAAATCTTCTTTTCTCATGTATTTCGTTGTTGAATGATTGGAAGGAGCTCCCGGAGTTTGACACCACCTTTACGCCTCCATTCATCGTTTCTCTGACAGCCAGTGTGGTAGCATCCTTGAGTCGAAAAGGTATGTGTACACCCCATTTCTAACCTCCATTGTGACCCCCGGTAACAAACAAACTTGGGGGTATAGGCCTTCATCGATTTGGAATTTTATGGCCTCATGCGGAATGTTGCCTTCGACGCACAGAAGGTAGATTACGAGGAACAAGTAACTGTGTGTGACCCCAAACCAGACTTGCTCGTGCTCATCCCGGCGGGTTTATGGGGGATCCTTTGTTGGCTCATCACCACAACAACCATTAAGCCATACCAACTTTGGAAGGCCTCTATGTTTACCTCCTTGGTCTTTGGGGTCCCAGGCTTCTTCCATGGGGTGAATTTCATTGCCGGCGGCCCGATCCTCCACTACCTCTCGGCACCACGATGAGGGGGAAATGCCACTTCCACAGGCCGAGCGCTACTATCAAGTATTTGTAGATAAATCTCGTTTCCCCTCTTATAATTATCTTCACATGCCTCGAACGGCTCCTTCGGCGGGGAAGGAGCACCGATTGACACAGTCCCCTAGATGTAGTGCTCATGGTAGAAATGGTGTCAGGTACACTCCCCTTGGTGTAATGCCTCATTGTCTTGCGGCAATGAGGTAGCATGCGGAACGATTTTGGCTTGTTAATAGGCTCAATTTTTTCCCCCTTTCCTCCCCTTTGAGTGCCATATTTTGCATAATAATCTGTATCCCCCGACTTCTTTGCCTTTTGAAGATGGTAGAACGGCGAAGAGATGTCCCTCCTTCCCTGAGAGCCACATTCGGCCTATGAATGTCCTGCGTGGGTGGAATCTTTCCCCAAGCTACAAGCGCACAATTCTACTTAGCAAAAATTTGGTACATTACATGGTACTTTAATCGTCCCAAACAAACCAAGTTCCTCAAATTCAATATTGATGACTAAAGTTCCTTGAAACTCAGAAAGAATTTTTCTACCGCTCTAGCTCTACTTCTATTGTATAGCTCTCAATGTATACTTGTCTTTTGAGTACGGGGAACTCAAAGAAGTGTTTGTGGGAGTGCGTCAATTAGAGCTGCGTTGTCATACTTCTCGACAAGGGACTCATTTTTTTAATCCCCTCTTCATCAGGCCTCTTGTTCCTCTTTTCTTGGACTTACTTTTGTCATCTTTTCTAAACGTTATTTTGCAAATATTTCTTGAGCGCCTTCTCTTGACGCTTTCTTCTTCTAGATAGCTTCTCTACTCTGGATTACATAAATTCACTTTGCTCGTTTGAAATTCTAACTCTAGTTTCTCCGACATTCTCGCGCTTTCTTCATGAAAGTTATGTCGATGCTTAAGCACGGGTGAGGTTGATGAGACCCCATAGTGGTGTACCTTTTGGCTTCTCCTGAGCCGATCGTGTGTCATTGCTTCATGGTGAGTTTTGACACTTGCTTATTGTTTTCATGGAATGTGGGCGGTGATGTCTAGTATGGAAAATTTATTACGGGATGGATAGTTCTAATTATGGCCATTATTTCTAAATCTTGGCGATCCTACGGATAGCTACTATCACTATGCTAGCTGATGGTGGAATGATTGTTGACACAATTTCTACCTAACGTGGACATCCATGGACACTACCTACGACCACTAATGGTTGCGTTGCGGTCTAGCAACTAAGCCTCTGTGCATTGATGAAGTATGCTATCTATGTCATCTCGGGTGCGAGAGACTTATTGACCTAATCCTATCCTCTGAGACTCCTCTTAGGTTGTGGTTATTGAAATATATTGTTCGCTTACTTGTGGTAGGTTTCAACATGTATGCTCCATCCTTGTAGAATGCAATGGAGTCCCCAGCGCGTGTCATGGATGACTCCTAACGGTTTGATCTCCATAACTTATACAAAAATGGTCCAGCCAATGCATTTGTAATTTCCACGAACGTACGGGAACTTCTTCATCATGAAATTAGGACCTTGCCTCCAACTTGGAATGTCTTGTGTTTGATGTATCGATACATGCCGGGCTGCTACTGCCCTGTATACTCTCTTAATGATGAAAATTCTACAAGAAATCGTCCTTCCTCAAGCTCACGTAGTTCATGTAACCACTCCTTCAAAGACTCCTTTTCAAATAGCTATAGCGAAATTGTAATCAAAGGCTTGGTACACATGAGTCTGTGAGGCCGTGCTTCTGACCATAGACCTACTGATGTGGTTATGCGGGTACTGCAGATTGTGGCGTGCCACGAGTTCTAGGTATCTAGTTTGTCCCACGATCATCTAGTTCCACGTTGCATATTTTGTCGAGGGCCTTTTTAATGTTGCATTTTAAATGCCTCTCTTGTGCCATTTGCCTATGGATGGTATGGGCTACTCTTGTGGTGTTAGATCGGGGGCTGGCATGAGAGGGAACTTAATTGTCTCATTGATGAAATGTGTACCACAGTCCTTTGTCTTGGTTAGGCTTCTTGGGCACCCAAATTGGTAGGTGCTTTTTAGTAAATGGGCGGCCAGTCTTTGTAAAATGGACTATGCCCAGGTGCGGCTTTTGCCCATTGGGTCAAGTAGTCGGTCGCGATTATGATGTACCTTGCCTTTGAATTTCTTACGGTGGCACAATAGGTCCCACAAAATATCTGCCCATTTCTCAAATGGGTGTTGTCTTGGGATAGACGTGGCCGCTCATCCACGTGGGAGGGTCGTCAAGTTATTCTTTATCACATTTCTAAATATCCTTCTTTGTCCTTGCCTTTGTTGTGCTTTGGAGACATATGCAGTACTTTTCATTTGTTAGTCTTGCTCCCCTCTTAGTCTCTGTCTTATTGTGGCTTTTTCCCATAATATGGTGTCCAGCTCATGATACGAACACATCGCCGAAGAACTTGGTTCAGGCCCATCTTATATGTTTGCTTGGAAGTCAGTGATATTCATTGCCTTTCGAACTACCGGATGTTTTTATGCTTTGCATTCATAATGCCTCTGGATACATACGTGGTAGATAGTTTCTCTTTATTTCGTGTCCAAGGATGGCTTCTACCTCTGAAAATATCTAGAAGCAGCGTCGTGATACATCTAGAGAACACTCACTTTGCAGTCTCTAGATGTGTTAGTGGATAAATGATCGACTACATTGAGCCTTCCAAGCTTAAAATTGCTTCAAATGTGAATTCATGGAAAAGTAGGATCCATGGCTCCTGGAAATCCTCCCTTCTAAGATTGGTTTGTTTACATATATATTTTAATGCGGTGATGGTGAAGATTTGAACTTACCCCCAATAGGCAGTGACGGAACTTAGGTATTCTACCTCATGGGTCTTCTCACTTTGTTGTCGTGTATTTATTCTTTCATTGTTGACAACTTGCGGCTAGCAAAATGCAACTGGATGATCAACGAAGTTGTCCCAGAGTGACTAGAACCGCACCAGCGCAATGCCAGATCACGTCAATGTGTGCCTTGACCATTTGTCCAGGTTCGAAGTGGACCTAGTATCGGTGCACTTGCCAACTTTTCTTTCAGCACGTCCAGTGATGCCTCATATGACTCTCCATCCCATTGAAATTGCTCACGATTTCTTTACTTTGGTCTCTCAAGAAAAAAAGAAAGACTGTTGTTATTTTAGCGTAATTCTGGACCCCCCCATTATGCTTAATCATGCAGAAGTAGTCGCTGACTATTTTATAGTCTCTGGAGCCTCCATATTAACCAATCACTGTGACTTTATCCGGATCTACCTAGACACCACAGCACACGGCAAGATAAGTGGTACAACAAATATGCATTTCTTTAGATTCAGCCAGATATGTAGGCAGCCACACCTATCAAAAATGCCTCTGGGCTCACATGCAGATTAACAATAAATAGACACGGTCTAATCATCCATATAGACTTCTAAGAACTTGTGAATGTATTTTTAATATTTGTTATGCAATGAGAAAACTAGAGTGCATTCTTAAATCAAGATAAGCATCCATTCATGTCTTTGGCTTAGGCCATTCGAGGTGAAGGATGTCTTTACCTTGTCTTCTTTTACTATTCTCACTGATGGTAACACAACTTGATAGTGAATGAGTATGATTCGTTCATACACGTATTGTGAGCACTTCACATCACCCAAGATGGGGTAGGGGAGCTGAGGTCAGGCAGGCGATTGTTGAACTGGACCTCCATGAACTGTCCTCTTGATTTCCTCCTTGCACTGTCTCTTTATTATCATAATGGGGCTTACCCATTCTGCCTCTTCTATGGGGAATATGGTATGATTTTAGCATTTCGATCTCTGCTTTCCTTTCTCCTTCACCCTTAGGTTTAATCGATATGGTCTGTGTTTGATAGGCCTAGCCTTGAGCAATTATTCTGTTTTCCCCCATATCTCCTTTTATGCCACCCAAATATCTTCTATTAGAGTAAACGAAACAAGTCCTCATACTCCTCAAGTATTTGAATATTTCCTTTGTTGTACGCTCGTCCAGTGGTCTCCAATGGTCGCCACGACTTGGGTTTGTGCTTTGTCCCAATGTTGACCCTTTTAGTTAGGAAGTGGCGGAGGTGGATACTGTATTGGTTCCTCCTTAATGTCCCTCTCCCGCTCATTTCTTAAATACGGAATGTACGAGTCCTCTAGGTTGTCATCATCCATCTCGCTATTAATCTTTTGACACGCCACACTTTAAATAGATACCTTGGTACCATGAGGCAGTACGTTCGTCTGTAGGTTATCAGGGAAAGAGCAGGCTACATGCTTGATAGCTTGCAGGCTTGTGTAATCTACTTTGTTTGTCCCTCAAGGTGAAACACTTTATGAATTTCTCATAACCTCTACTGCCAATCTTATGATTCCTCTCCTCTTTTCCTCCATTAAATACCGAGGGCTTTTGGGATCCGTCCGAGTGGATGAACTTGTGGACCCTGAATTCCTCGGGGTATTCATTAGCTCTCCGTGTCATTACATTCTTTAGGATAGTTTCTCAGGACTTGTGTCACTTGGTACAGTCCCTCCTTGGGATCCTTTTCCTCTTGAAATCTAGCTGTCGCTGCATACCTCATCCCATCGCGTCGGTGAGTCGCGATAGTTGCTCCTGCATCTTGCCGGTTGTGGTACATGTGTGTATGTATCGAGGTATCCTGCTGGTCTTCTCACACCGTGCTTTCTACCTTGGCTATAAAACACTTACAACATTCATATCTGACAATATTGGGTATCCTTGAGCTTATCCAATCTAATTGACTCTTTGCTCACTTGTACATCTCCTTGTGTTTGTCTTGTAGCCCCCTTCTTTGCCAATCATCCCATGTGACTCGATCCCAATTTCGAGCTTTGAATATCTCTCCATTTTCCTGAACCTTCTCTTTTGTCGGGTTGATATAATATTTCCCTTCTTCCGATGGTCATGCGGCGGGAATGGTCCAAAGAAGTGACTTATCTTTCTGATTTCATCTACTATCTCGGTATACCTCGGGTGCTTGTTGAAGTCAGACGGTTGGGTGACTACGATTTCCCCATCCTCAAATATCATGAGTTCTTTCTTTAGATCAATTCTTGCGTAATTTTCAAAATCCCAATTGATCCCCAATAGTGTTGGGTAGGATGTGTCCCCAAATGGTATCAATGGCAAATACGTAAACGTTTCCATACAATGTAACCTCGACATTCTCCGGAGGCGGCGGATGGAGGAAATGCAATACTAATTTTCCATCCAAAGTTGGATGGGAGAGTATGTCAATCTTGGCCTACAAAAGCCTTCCCAGAAGTTTTCCTACTACTCTCCTTGGTAATGTGGACGTGGATCCAAATCAGCATGGTGTCCTTAATCTGGAATCTCCCTGCTTGCGTATTTACCTCGAATTCCTTCCCTCCTTCGTTGTTTTCTTTCATCCTGAACATATTTTTTGGTCTGCAATTCTGTTTGCCCTTTTTTCTCATGTTCTTTAACTTACTTTGAGTTTTATTCAACTCTTCATATGGCTGTGTTAATAATCTTCATGTAATGAAACCATTCTTTGATTCCTAGACATACATTAGTACTCTATGTCTCCTTATCTTCTGAATTTACGTAACTCCAATTCCTTTATTTCCCCCTAAATGAATAGCCTTTTGTTGCTTCACGGAAAAAAATTAAATGTTTCGGGTTTGACAGAGACTTTGAGATCATGGGACTACTTTTATGGGATCCATGGTGTGTGCATCATCCCCTATTCTTTTCTTTGCCTCGGGTCACTGGCCACGTTTGCACTCATTGGGCTCCGATGCTTTGGGTTTCGCGTTTACTAGATTTCCCCCTGCGGCACTTGTCCTCCATCTTTGATGAACTCTGGGCCAGAAAGTCCTCTTTGCACAGTGTAGGGTGAAATGGGTAAAACACCACAGTCTCTAAATTAGACCTCCTCTGCTCCCCATCATCCCTCTGAAAATTTGACAGTTGCTAACAGCATGTCCTTTGGACATTAGGGATGCAGCAAGATGATAGCATTGCTGCAGTCAGTTAACTTGGTGTGGATAGTTGCAGGTGGAGACAGGTGAAAGCGTGGTGCAGGCAAGTTGACTCTCTGATTGTGACTATCTGGTGCAGTTTGCCACATGCAGTGGAGATGCCAATGAGAATGACCATACGTTAATCGAATGGTTGAGAAGTTAATTATGAGCATTCTTAATGAGAGGAGGATTGTTACGGTAGTGACTACTAAGATTTAGCAAAGATTAGACATATGATTTTTACTGAATCGGACTGATTAATTGTGTAGCAATTGGAGGGTGTCTTGAGAGCTTGTGAGGCTTTATTATGATTATTACATGATCTCACAGAAATATAATATACGGATATTTAGGGGCACTGCTTTAGCTGTAAATATTTTGTTCATATGTGTGAATTTTGCCGGTTTCTAATAATAGCATTAAAATTGTTTTATTTATACTTTGATTAATGATCAATGGTAGAAGAGATTATGTATTATACATACGAAGTTAATCAGTGGTAACGATGGGAGAATATTTGTGGATATGTCTCATGATTTTATCATTCCCCATGGTGTAAAATTAGTGATATTGATCATTAGAACAATTTCAAAACATTGAAGAAATGAGTTCGAGTTTTGGCTGAAGAAGGCGAATTAGAATTTACAACAATGCTGCAATTGTCGAAGATGAGATGTCTTTCAATGAGTTCAGGTGGAGTATGCAAAAGAGGTAGCTCAATTATATTTCATGGAAGGAAAGGATACGGAGAAGATATTTCGGATGACAATGAATTTGAAGGAAGTTCTGGTCGAAGTCCAAAAACCTTTAGTGATCGCTATGACGCGCATGGCAAAGAAAACGACAGTGTAATAAATTGTGGAAGGTGTAAGGGATGCATAGTGTCGATCTTCATGGTAAAGCTCTCCATTAGTGGCTTGAGTACCTTTGACGTTAATGGACTGTTAAGTAAAGGCGTGGAAAGTTAGCTCAAGGATAATAAGAACACATCCAAACCAGAAAAAGCGTAGGTATACTGATATATCATGAAGTTCATCCAATGGGGTAGGAAGTGGGAGGTGTGGGGTTATTTTTGATGTGAGGAATTGGTAAGGCTTAGCTCTCCTTGGGCTTCGGGAGTTGGCATTCCTATCGGGACTGCGTAGTGGTTGGGAGAAATTTCAGGGATGGGGGCTACTTTGGTGCATATCGCGGCCTGCAGAGAGAATAAGAGGCGAATTACGGGGGACGGATCTTCATCGAAGAGTGCGGATAAGATAAAATTGTGCTTTGGCTGCCAAAGTAAGGAAGGGGAAGAGCAAAGAGAATTCTTCTCAGTAGATGCGAAAGGAAAAGAAGTAGGACATGTCCAAGGTGAAGTGCTGCCAATCTTAACATGGACATTACGCCACTAATTGTCGAAGAAAAATCGCGGTATGAATCTTCAACTAGAAGAATGCCATATATAGTGTGAGCTAGATTTTCGCTGATCGCATGTTTTAGTCTCAAGTGTGATGGTTACGTGTGGTTTCTTGTGATGGTGTGTCTTTCCATGTTGGGGGAACAAATATTTTTGCGGTCTGGATGAGAAAGATCTTGGAGTGCATAAGGAATGGGCGATGATGAAGTAGATACGGTGCGATCGGTATCAGTACCATTTCCTTTGATGAGGAGTCTAGTAAACCTTATTATTGAAAAGGAAGTGATGCATGTTCAAGATTGAAAGGAAATCAGTCTCGGTGGCCATGTTAGAAAGGCAAGGGATTATGATGTTGTCTTTAGTGAGGGAAGGGCTTTCACAATGCGGTAGAACAGCTGGTGATACCGAAGGATAGGGGTTGAGTTAAGAACCTTTATCAGTTGCAGGTATATGGCTATGCGAAATGGCGAACCAAAAGGGAAAAAGTGGTGAGCCGGGATGATGGCGAGTACAACATAGGAGATTGGGTCACCTTCACCATGGAGCTTTGAAGATTTTGTGTGATTTCTACTTGGCTTCAGTATACTTGTGATCATATCGGTGCAAGGGATGTACTTTGGGAAAATTTTAATAATACCTTTCACGAAGAACTGGAGTCATGCCACGACAATCCTTGATAGAATTCACAGACGTGTGTGGACCTTTCTCGATGGCTTTGACGACCAAAGCACAAGTACTATGTGATATTTGTTGATGATTTTCACCATGAAGGTATGATCTTCTTCATGCGAGAAGAAAGAGCGAGACATACTACGAAGTTCTATGAGTTCAAGGCCTGGTTGAAAAAGGAATCGGGGAGGCAGTGAAGAGCTCTTAGGAGTGACAATGGTGGTGAATTCATCTGCAGCGAGTTCAAAGACTTTACTGACACAAGGAATTAGAAGAGCTCATAGTGCCTCATAACCACGCGAGAATGGGGTCGCGGAGCGAAAGAACAAAACGATCGTGGGCCTTGCATGGTGATGTTTGCACAATAGAGCCCTCCTATACACTTGTGGGCTGAGGCATACAACACGTGGTTTGCTTGGCTCATTGTCCTCATAGGATACTTGGCATGAGTACACAGGAGCGTTTCGTAGAGGCTGATATTTCCCATTTGAGGATTTTTGGTTCACGGCGTATGTCACAAAGATGCCAGAAGAAGGCTGGAGCCGACCTGCGGGGTTGGGATATTTTTGGGGTACAACGTACACCCAAAACTAATAAAATTGTCTGTTGCAGAACAATCGTGAAGCTGATGTTGTGCGACGAGGATATCAAATTTCATGAGGAGAAAGCCACGAAGTGTTCGACGAGAGGGAGCCACACTTGCATGCGGAGATGAGGAGCTATTAGTTCCTGGGATGAGCCTCGGGATGTGGATCAGCCACGAGGAGGTTCATGGAGTGGGAAGAGCCTCTGTACAACGCCAACCATCGAGACGGTGGAAGCGCACTACGAGAAGGTAACCTTTGCTCAAGATACGAGAAGGATTGTAGGAGCACCTACATCTGACGCGAACGAACGGTCACTTGGCCAGAATATCTTGGATACATGGCTCTTATGAGCAAGTGTATCATGTGAGCCATCCTCTTTCGAGGAAGGCTGTGGAGGATCCAGCATGGGTAGGTGCCATGGTGGAAGAGTATGATTCGATTGTCGAAACGATTACGTGGAGAATTTCCCAAGGCGAAGGGGAAATCGGTGAAGTAGGTTGAGATGGATCTACAAAGTGAAATGACGGTGACGGGAGTGGAGAATTACAAGGCAACATTTGTTGCCCGAGGGCTTCTCTGAATTCAGAGGATCGATTATGAGGAAAAAATTTTTTGTCGCAAGGTATTCTTCCATAGGATGATTCTTGCTCTCTCGAGGCCGATGGGGTGGCATATTCATCGGATGGATGTGAAGACTATGTTCCTCAGAGTGATTGAGGAGGAGGTGTACATAGAGCGGCCAAAAGGTTTCGAGATCTTCGGCGAGTGAGTCACATGTGTGCGAGCTCAAGAGAGTGATGTATGGGTTGAAACAAGCACCTCGTGCTTGGTACACGGATTGACATTTATTTCACCGGACTTGGATTCTCCAAGAGTGAGGCGGATCCGAACATGCCTCGTTGTGGTGGAAGGTAAGTTGTTGATCATTGTACTTTATGTAAGATGATTTTATTTGTGAGTGATGAGCGACATTTTACTCATGCGAGGTTGATCTTGCAAGGAGTTTGAGATGAAGGACTTGGGCCTCATCATTATTTCACAGGATTGGAAATTTGGCGACGCGCGGTGATGGAGTGACATTTGTTCTCAAAGTATGCACAGAATGCGGAGAGTTCAGCATACTTGTTTCAGCAGTTATTTTCCTCTTCTTGGTGGTTGGAGGAAGGAGGATGCTACATCGGCGGATGTAGTGGATACCCTTGTTTATCGGCAGTTGGTGGGGTTGCTCATGTATCTGGTCAATACATTTGAGCATATGCTCTGTTGTTAACCGGCACAAGCTATGGTTAAGCCTACCAAGCTCTTTGGAAGGGGGGGGGGGTAATACGAACAATCGGATGAGGTAGTACATGTGGCTTCACGGATGTAAATGAGCGAAATAACGGACAGAAAGAGCACATACGGAGGGATTTCAATATTGTTTCGCTTGATAGTTTCTTGGTACATCGAAGTAGATATCGTGGCACTCGATTCGGTAAATGAGTATATGGCGAGCGGGATTCGTGCATGCAAACTATATGGATAGAGAAGATTAGTCGGGTTGTTCGGTTCCACATAGATCCTCTTGTGATATATTTTGATAATCGGTTGCATCAAACTCTCGGTTAATCCGGTGTTTCATGATATATCTAACACATTGACATCGGTATCATCTCATATCGAGAGATTGTGTGCAAAGTTCATGTTACTTTCATACATTCCCATGGAGGATCAAGATGCGATATCTTGTGAGCGCTGCGAGGGCAAATTCAAATACCATAGGCGAGGGATAGGGGTGGAAGATAATCCTTATCTTGTTGAGAGGGAGTGTTGAGATTGCAACAAGATGATGAGCTTAGTGGAAAGAAGTCGCCTTCACTAGGGTAGACTGTAATTTATTTTTGAGCGCAAAGTCTATTTTTGAACTCATGTCTATTTTTTAGACATGTCGATCATATTCTATGAGTTGGGGATTCTACCTTTGGATGGTTGGTCAAGTTGGAAAATAGATGGACTATTTTTAGACATATTAGGCGGAATCTATTTTTAGATTGTCGGTCCCCAAAAATAGATATGTCAAATGTGTGCTCTTAATAATATTTGGACTATAAACATTATCTTATTCTCTTGGAGCACTTGATGAAGTGCACGGATGTGGCATAGGGTGACGGAAGAGATTACGCTATTCCTAAAGGGTTAGTGGAGCTATTGCATGGAGACTTCGGTTAGAAATCCTATAAGAGATTTTGGTGGAGTTGATTGAGGAAGTTAATGGAGTTGTGTTCGGTTTAATTGAGTTAAACATAGTTGGGCTAGTTGTATCTGGTCTAGTAAGTTGATACACTAGTGAGTGAATTAGATGGTATTAATTAATTCACTAATTATAAACTCATTAATCAAGCCCAAAAGATACATTAGTTAACCCCGATTACGCATGGAGCAGGTTCGGTGGAGACCGATGAGAGGTAGGTGAAGGCGATTAATATTATCGGTTGGACTATCTTGGTGCATGAGTTTGCACCACACATTGATGGAGATGCCAATGAGGATTTTTGATACAATCAATTGGTTCGAGATTAATTATGAGCCATTCTTTCGCGGGGATTGCGTAGTAGAGGCGAGGCTATCAGTGTGGTGGAGCATGTGATTTTTCTAGATCGGACCTAATTAGTGTGTAAAGTGGAGATTATCTGAGAGAGCTTGTGAGATTTGTATGATGATTGTTATGATATCAATGACATATAATATACATATACTTGGGGTTTGACTTTAAGCTTTCCCATAAATCTTTGTGTTATGTATTGTGATTGTTTATGGTTTTTTTAATGTGCGCATACGATTGTTTTTATTTCTGCAATTAATGATCCAATGGTAGAAGAGCTTTGTATTGTGCACGAAGTTAAAATATGTGTGATAAAGAATCTTGGTATATAATATGGATTATCAAGATTTCTACATGGTATCGGAGAAATATTGATCATTGGAGAAATTGCAAAACATTGAAGCGGTTGAGTTTGGTGAGTGGGTGATTTGAATTTGCGGCGGTGTTTTCTTACGATGTCGAGGTTGAGATGTCTTTCCAGCAGTTGCACGGTGGAGTATTCCCTTGAGGCAGCTCGAATTATATTGCATGGAAGGACGGATGGAGGCGGTCTTTGGATGACAATGGGTTGAAGGAGTTCATAGATGCATAAATTCCAAAACCCGCTTCCTGGAAATCTTTGTCCTCTGATGTGCTACGCCCCCACGCTCCCCTAAGCACATTTCGCAGCCTCGACATCCATAATCCTACTCCCCCTTGTCACCAGTTCCTAATAACATCTCTCCCTCATTCCTTCCCCCAACAATTTGGGGTTTGCCACTTCCATCACGCTGCAATCCCATTAGTCCTTGAGTCACCATTAATGCCATAATCCTGAGAATCTCCTTCGGTAGTTTTCCTCTTAGCCCGAATCTGAAGGTACTTTACCTTGCTTTGAGAAAGAGCTGGTAGCACTCGGTACAAACTCTATGTATCCTTCCAAAGTAGATTCCACCCAAAAATCCTACGGCTCGGGTTAGATCGAGTGTCTAGATGAGACGTCACGGAGTCTTTGTGGCCCCACTTGCAATTAATCTTGCTTGCTTAATTCCCTTGATGGTCTTGTCACGAAGCCTCACAACCATTTGTAGAGTTCTTGGGAATTTTCCCCGAGAATATTTCCATAGGTGTACTGGTAAGTCGAGAGGAATAGGACCAAGTCTTTAATCGTCTTTTCTTTAAATGTTCCTAGAAGCTCCACTTGTGGCAAGGATTTATGAAGCGATATTTAGGTGGTTATCCCACCGGCCATTATTTCTCTTTTGAATATACGAGATACACGATCTACTCTAATGTGGCCCTTTGCATGTGAAATGCTGAATAGTGTTATCACAAGACTATCACGATCACATACAATTCGAATTTATAGCCAGCACATAATCTATTTTCAGATCATCAAACATGCGGAAATAAAATCAGCGATAACACATCAAATCATCATACATTAACATAAGTATGTATGAAACTTACATAATAGCTGAAAACCCCTTTGACTAACATGTATATTATAATGGAGAAATCATGTAACAAACTCGGTACAATACTCCTCACAGTACTCGATCTTGTCTCATGAAGTTACACACAATCTAGCTCGATTTTGAACAAATTCACACAGTTTTCAAAACTCACCATGCCTTGCCTCTATGCATAATCCGAGCCTGTGCAATCTATATAGAGATCCAGGTTCGAATCTCCTTGGCAATTTAAACGCAATTTTCATGGACAAATCCTCCAAGTGTGGTGCAAATCTCATGCACAACGTCATATGCCCGATAGCTAACTCCACCCTTTCATCTACCTCTTTCTTGGTCTCCTTTGAAATGATCATGCCTTTGTAAGTAGGCGATGTGTTCTTGAGTTGAATAATGAGTTACTAATTAATGAATTAAATATTTTGATTCACTCCACTCATAATAATTGATTAGCTAGTTAAACTAATCTCAACTAGTTCAACTAAAATAAGCAGAACACAACTCCACTAGGTTGTCTCATTAACTCTACCAAACTGCACTTGAAGTCAAGCTGAAGTCAACCGTACATGTGCTCAATACCCCACTTAGGAAAAGCATATTTCACCACAGCGATTCACATATTTTGTTAAATACAACTCAAGCGAAGTGCTCAAGAGAGTAAGCGTGTTTAGAGTCCAAATATTATTAAGGGTAAATAATATTTGACTTCCATATTTTAGGAGAGGTAGTCTAAAAATAGCCTTCGACCTCTTCGACACAAAAGATGAGTCTCATCTATTTTTACCGACGCAATGATGCTCCAAGAATCTCAAACTAGAATCCCGAACCATGCTCCATGTGTCTAAAAATGTAGACTTTGCGCCGGGAGTCCTTTGCGGAGCCACTTGGTGAAGGCGACTTCATTCACTAAGCTACATCATCTTGTTGCATTCTCAACACTCCCTCTCGGCAAGATATGGATTATACGCAACCCCCTATCACACTCTAGTAGGTCGAACTTGCTCTGATGGCCATGCTTGTCGAATGTAAATGCGGTCCTCCAGGTAAGTTTCTGAAAGCATCATGATTCTCAGGCGAACACAATCTGCGATATGATGATGCGATGTCGTGTTTGGACCTATCCCTTGAAATACTTGATTAGCCGAGAGCAGTGCGGCTACGGATTTATCACGATAGATCAATGTAGGCTCCAAATGCAACTTTGAACAAACCACTGAGGATCTTCCTCATCCAAGTAACCTGTGTC
Source organism: Pinus albicaulis (assembly GCA_034641835.2). NCBI lineage: Eukaryota > Viridiplantae > Streptophyta > Pinopsida > Pinales > Pinaceae > Pinus > Pinus albicaulis. Next base: position 90,446 of record JAXQQM020081049.1, on the reverse strand, counting down.
TGCGGCCAAGCCTAGCTTCCTGCGCATGTACTCGGCCTGCTGTGACCCGAGTGCCACGGATCTCTGCTTCCTGGCCACATGCCGAGCGCTATCGACCAATCTCTTGAAAACTCCTCTGAAGTGCTCTTAAGGTCCATTGGACTCCACATCTGCATCGGTGAAGCCGAAGCTTCAGCTCCATCCTCTGTCGCTACCATAGACCATATCTAGATGTGCCTACGATATAGCGCAATACATGCTTATGCCTTCAAAGGCATTGAAGGCTTAACCATGGCATACTTGGCCCCGGATTAGCGCATAACGCATATAATAGTCGTATATTCAACAGAATGTGACATTACAAACATTGATGGTAGATGGAATCCACCCTCACTTGAGAAGTAGCATCCTCCTTCCTCCAACCACCGGGGAAGAAGTGTCAAACGAGCTTGCGGCCTTGCATGTTGAACCTCTCGAGAATCTCCCGACATACTTTCACCGAGAAACAAAGCAGGTCCTCATGCTGTGCAATCTCCCAATCCCGAGGAAATAATGAAAGGATGCCCCAAGTCCTTCATCACAAACTCTCGTGCAAGATCCTCCTTGCACATGAAAGTATCAGCTGCTCCTCGCAGTCAAAATCGGATCATCTACATACGGTCCAGTCGTCCAGCCGGCTCCCTCACACAATGCGAGGTACCGGAGTTGGTCCGCCTACTTTCTTGGAAGTCCAGGCAGGTGAAGCATTTCTATCCGTGCACCAAGCAAGGTGCCCTCAGCAAGAAATACAGTGCTCTAACGAGTCGGCACACATGCGACTCAACTGCTGAATCTAAGGAAACCTTTAATAACTCATTGAGGAACGCGGAATCTTCACATCCATCGATGAGAATATACCACCCTATCTTTGCATTGACGGAAGCCAAGGATCGTCCGTATGGAAGAGTACCTTTACGACGAGTCCTGGAGATCTCCTGCGGTAATCCCTCGGTATTTGTGAAAAGCCACGGTAAGAAAATCACCCTTGTACTTCTCCACCTCCCGTCGGTAAGCACCTTCCCACAGCATGAATCCCTTCGAACCCTGCTGATTTCCCCGGTCTTGGGACAATCTCCCATGCTGCCCATTCTGACGATCGAATCATGTTCTTCGATCATGGCATCAACCATCTGAGTTCCTCCCACAGCTTCTCAAAGAGGATGAAACAAAGTCATAACACATTGACTCACACAAGATCCATGTATCCAAAGTGTCTTAGATCCGGTATTTGTCTCTGTCTGTATTTTAAATAACATGGGTGGTCCCTCGCCTTCCTACGCATCAGGAACGTTCTTATTTCTGCTTCTATAGTGCGCATGTGCCCTACGATGGTTACAGCGCTGCAGGTGTCTTCCACCTCTGAACATCTTGTGGCTGATCCACATCCGGAAGCTCCTCCTTAGGAACTATGACTCCTCGCTCTGCATGCAGAGTCAGCTCCCTCAAGCCGGGCTCTTGCATGGCCTCTCTCACAAATTTTATATCCGTCTTAGCTGTGAGTCTTTCAATTTGTCAAACCATCTGCAGATAGTTGTGAGGTGTCGATTATTTTCTAGAAGCATATTCAACCTCACAGGTCGGATCCAACTTCCTTCTCATCCTTCGTCACATGCATGTGAACCAAAGAAGACAAAATCACTGATAGAATATGGAGCCTCTTGCAGGAATAAGCCTCCTGGAAAGGTGCCTCTGTGCCAAGAACCTTGTGAGGACAACATTTCTACTGCTCTATGGCTGTATTGCATGCCTCAGCCCATAGTGAAGGGTGGAGGCCCGATCGCTGTATCGCATGCGACACCCATGATCGTTCTGTTCTTCCGCTCGGCCACCCCGTTCTGCTATGGGTTATGGGGTGCGATAGCTCTCCTCCAAACACGCGGCGTAGAACTCCTTGAATTGCTTGGGATAGATTCACACGTTATCACTCCTTAGAGAAATCACCTTCTTCCCAGGCTCCTTCTCGGCCGGTGCTTTAAACTCACAGGCAGCGAATGTATCGCTCTGTGCCACTTGAAGAAGATCGACACTTTGAGAGAAATCATCCAACAAAGTCACACATAGCCATGCTTTGTTGTCAAATGCTTGTGAGAAAAGGACCACACTGCCGGCTGTGAACCTCTCCTCAGGATGGAAACAAATTGTGTGACTATCTTCTCGTGGCAGTGGCACCTACATGCTTCTCTAAGTACACCCCTTCTTGTGATCACATTTGCTTGTAGTTACCATGGGGAAATCCGATGGGTATCTGTTGTGAGAATCTTCAAAGCTCCATGGTGGTGGCCCAATCTCCTGTGCCACGGTTCCGCCTCTATGTCCGTACCACTTCTCACTTGCATGCCATGGTTTTAATTCATCTGCAGCGATAAAGGTTACGAGTTCGAACCCCTGTCTTAGGGTCTCCGGTAGTGCTTACTACGGGAAGGGCTTTCATACATTGAGAACCACATCGCCACCTGTCCTCCAACATCGCTACGAAATCGGGTTCTTCAATCCGGTACATGCATGACATCCTATTGTACAAAGGGCTTACAGGACTCCCCTCACGAAGGATATGGGCAAGAATGCCGATCCATTGTATCTCTGCATCATCGCCCATCTCGTGTACTAATCTTTGTCCTCAGACCACGAAACAATCCGATCCTCGAGTCATGGCAAAATGGCCTTGCACCAAAACATCCAAGAACACAAGTCCCAGCACACTTGAAGAGCAAAGCATCGATGGGTGAAAAGTCAAGCTCGGCCCCGTGACAAAGCTTCTCCATCCTTGAGATCTCCGCTTGCTTGTTCTTCAGCCTGACACCTTTTCCAGGCCAATTGGTAGCATAATGTCCAAGTGATCGAGCGGTGAAAACACTTCACTTTTGCCATATCCTGCTTCTTTCCCTTTGCACCGAGAATGAGAGGTTTCTTCACTTCACTTCTTCTTTGGCAACCAGCGCGAGTTTTCTTCCTTGACTCCTTTGATGAAGATCCATCTCAGTGGTCTCCTTGTCTCCTCCTGCATGAGATCCGCCCAAAGCGCTCCATCCGGCAGCTTCTCCGGAGCCATTGCTTCCTCTTGACATGGTGCCAAGCCTTGGAAGACCAAGGAAGACAGAATTGACATGTCCTTATTGGCCCCAGATAGTCACCCCCACACTTCCCGGCTCATCTCTGTGTGCAGTGGGCACCCGTGAAATTGTTGTGATATTGTCGCCTTTCTCCATCTTGATGTTCCACGAGCTTATCTTTGAGCGCAAACTCCTTTGATATGCCCTCCAGAATAGATCCGTCGAAAACTTTCCACATTAAATATGAGTAGCCTTTCCATGTTTGGATACAATATGATCCTTGACGCCCTCCAACGGATCCTTCGACACTTCGCCATATTCTTTTGCCATTACCTTCGACTTGTTTGCATCGGTGGGCTTTGGACTTAAATCGTATCTACGAACTCCTTCAGACCATTATCTTCTAATATTTGCTTTATGCGATCCCTTCCATACAACATAATTAGAGGCACCTTCAAGAGCATATTCGAGTCGCAATAAGATGAAAGACATTTTCAACAACTAAGAAAACAAAGCTAGCAAAATTCGAATTCACCTCAAGCTCAACCGCTCTAGATCTTGACGAACAAATTGGCTAGCACGAGGGTCGGCCTACCCCGAGGCATTTACCGGACCTTTCACTTTCGAAGAAAGATGGGCTCAGGAGCTACGACGCATACGGACTCTGTCTACCAGAAAATAAGTTGTAATCCTTGTGATGATCAATCTACTGCTTCAATAGCTCGATACATAGAAATTTGCTGAATAATATTAATTATCACAGAACTATCCTGATCACATACGATTGAATTTATAGCACACAATCTCTTCCCTCGGATCATCATTATGCCGGAAATAAAATCAAGCGATAACATCAAATCATCTTCCCATTAACACGATATGTATGGAAAACATAGCTGAAAACCCCTTGCTTCTTATTGTATATTATAATGGAGAAATCATGTAACGACTCATTGATACTCCTCACAAGTACTCGATCTTGTCTCATGAGAAGTTACACAATCTAGCTCAGTTTTGAGCAGGTTCTTGGTTCAAAACTCACCGCCAATTGCCTTGCCTCTATTGCGCAATCCAGGCACCGTCTATATAGAATCCAAGTTCGAATCTCCTTGGCAGTACACACAACAGTGTCATAGGACAAATCCTCAGGAGTGTGGTGAATATCATGCCCCTGGCCGATGTCGCCAACATTAGCTAACTCCACCCTTTCATCTACCTCTTTCCTTGGTCTCCAGCCCGATCATACTGTAGTGGTAGTGTGTTCTTGAGTTGAATAATGAGTTACTAATTAATGAATTAAATAATATTTAATTTACTCCACTCATAACTAATTGATTAGCTCAGTTAAACTAATCTCAACTAGTTCAACTAAAATATGAGAACACAACTACTCGGCCCATCTCATTAACTCTGGAAAGCACGCCACTTTTGAAGTCCAGCCCAAAGTCAACCATGCATGTGCTCAATACCCCATAGGAAAAGCGTATTTCCTTCATGGAGTTGCATGTGCCACATCAGTAGCTCAAGGCGAAGTGCTCCAGTGGCTGTTGTTGAAGTCAAACCTTGCTAAGGGTAAAATAATATTTGACTTCCATATTTTTAGGAGAAATGAGTCTAAAAATAGCCTTCGACCTCTTCGACCTAAAAAATAGAGTCTCATCTATTTTTACCAACATGACCAATGCTCCAAGAATCTCTTTGGGCTCAGACCATGTATATAATACAAAAATAGACTGCTTGGTCGCTGTGAGCCCATAGTGAAGCGACTTCATTTCACTAAGCTCCATCATCTTAACATTCTCAACATTTTGGTCCGAACAACGGAACCATTTGTTAGCGAAAATAGGTCTCGTAGAACCCGGGTTCGGAGACTTCCGAGCCAACAAGGTTTCCCGCCATGATGCAGATTCATGCGGCATTTCACTCCATCTGAAAGGCGAGTCTCACCGAGGCGTCTGGTGACCCTCTTTTGTGATTAAGAGTAGATTGTTATCACTAGAACATCCAAACGGGTGAACCAAAGCTAAACTGCGAATTAATAGCAAAAGACGGGAACATTCCGCAACATATATGCTCGGGGGAGCAGTTAAACCGGTGATAAAAAAAAAATTTAAACACGGCTATGAACATCATTCATTCACACGTTCAACATCATATAGCACAACATCCATCTTCCATATATTAGTCGACGAAAATAGACAAAAGGAGAATCATTACAAAGCTTTGTTACGAAGGGAGCATAGAACGAACAAAATACAATGCGTCTGAGGGATGAGAGAAACTACAATAATTTGGGAAGAGGGAGAAACAGGCCTTTGATGGAGCTCTCATGTGGCTCCGTCTTGCCTATCCCATACGTACCAACCCCTTCTCCATTGGCTGGTTGCTTATTTATTCCTCCGCTCACCCGTAGCCAGTTCTTCCCTATTTCTTGCTGTTTGTGTTTTGTTACTTTTGGATTCACCCCGAGTTCCTTTACTTTGTTCCTTTCGTAGCCCTTCACGTCTATGCTTGATCATGATAAACGCGTACCTATCCTCTGCCTTTCCCGCCTTGACACTTCCCTATCTACCAAGGTTCCTTCGCAATGTGCTTGCCATCATTCAAAATACATTGATCTTCAAAACAAGGAACCCGAAAAATGCGGAACTAGTGGAGATTTATAACCCGATTAATTTCTATATAAACAAAGTGGAGTCGCCGAAGATTGAAGGAATTGTAGCCAATATCAATTCTTCCTCCTTGTTCACTAGGCAAGGAATAGATATACTCTTGATCGTTCTCTGAGAAAATATTTCTTTGTTACTTAGCTCTTTGGAAATGAATTGCCAAATGTTGTATATGTTTCGTGAAGGAATTTCTTAGTTGTGAAGCTGCATCGAGAAACCAACTCGACCAGACTTTAGGTTCAAGCCAGCCCCTCGAACGAGGAGGGGGATCCACACCAGGAAATGTTATGAGGACTTTTTAACGATCGTCCTTTGTCACTGGAGCAAGCATCCTGCCAACCCATGATGACCATATATATAATTTGTATAAGTGGTTGCTGATGAATGCCCAATTTTTGCCCAAAATAAAATCCGTTCTTGTTGAGGTTTTATTAAAGTGCCAATTTCTAGCTCCTCTGAGAGATAACATAGTTTTAAAAAATTTGAGTGGTGAGAGGAATTAGACAATCAAGTATCCATAATGCATACTCAATCAATCAAATTCAATAAATGTTTGTGAAGACTACCTTAAACAAATATACATTCAAGAGATGACCGAAGACTAAAAACTAAATGATGCGGAAGGAGTTGTTTAAAACATAGCATTCGATTAGCTAGTCTCCATAATGATAATAAATTTATAGTGGGCTATCAGAGGTTGATACTCGACCTAAATTTTATTAGATCTTATGTTACCTTGAACATATACGAAACAAATTATGAAATCACGGGGAAAGGCATACATGAGAAACAAATTTTGTCATGAAACTAAAATATGTCTACTTCAATTTAAAGTTTTGCAATAGAAGTTTTTACAAAAATCACGGGGTTTGGCATCAAAAGCTTCAACATACTACATTAAAAATCAATCAATGTATATAACATTACATCAAGAGAAGCATGTCTAGCTTTCTAGAGCGAAAATATGAACAATATACTGAAAATAAAAACAATCTCTGAAAATTTGCAGGAAATTTGGAGCTATTTGCAAATATGCATGAAATCTTGAGTTTTTTAAAATTGTCTGCCCAAAAACTGCAATTTGATCCACAGGTTTGTTGATCTTCTGCTGCTCATTGAGAATGTAATGTCTTTTAAAAGGGAAGAATTTGCCACTTAAACACCGAGTGGTCACAAAACACATTTTCCTTTATTTTCCTATTGAATTGTTGTCTTAAAATATGGGACGAACTCTTTTAGACAAGATAAATTTTTGTATCTTCTCTTACCACCTCAATTTTACACGACTCGACCAACATTCTAAATTATTTGTTTACCGTGGATCATCATAATTGTAACAAAATGCTGACATCCTCTTGGTGTAATAGTTGACATGTTTTACATAAACCTCTAACATCTCTGTATTCCAAGGGAAACATTTTTTTCTCAGACTTTAAAAATATTCAACTTACAAAATTGTAGCAAGATGAACTATAATTTGTATTAAAGAAAGAATAAATGGTCGGTGCGATATTCAAATATTAGCAATGTTCCCATGCTCCTCTAAAACTTGAAAACCCAAAATATTTGCTAAATACATGTCTACCTTCAAATAATACTAGATAATGCTGTAAAAGCTGCATATTCCTAGTACAACGGTACTGCCTTCTTTAGCTATAAGTTCTAAATAATTCTGCCAAGGCCAGGTGAGAGTCCATTAAGACTTTATTACTCAGTATGGCTACTGTGAATTGTTTCCACAAGGTGTGGTAAGTAAAATGTTTGGCTGTAGTATGGTTTGAAGAATTCAAAATGTTGAATTGCTCTAGCACCATAACTGTCAAATCCATAGGGACCAACAGGATCTATTGCAATTTTATGAGTATCCAAACAGGTTCTTTGTATTGATCACAGAATTTTCTTTGAATTAAACATTGTTTCATGTTTTATAATTCTTCACCTTCAGCTTATCACTACTTATTTTCCTTTCCAAATTGAGCAATTCTGAAATGTATCTAAACTGCTAACAATTAACCCACTTAAATGGTTACTGATGTCTCCCTACTATCTGAGTGCTGACTCTGTGTTCCATAAGGGTGAAAACCAATATCAGGGACTCTATTAGTCGGCATATCATTAGCTTAGTTCTTTTCAGGTATTTTGTACCAGGTGCCTCTTTAGGGATTGAGGCACTTAGGGAAAACTCTCTGATAATTCGACTGCATATCAACTCTATTAATCCTTCCCCTAATTCTTGGACTGAGAAGGGAACTTTCTTGAATGCAAAAGCATCGTTCATTTCTTCACAATTCCAAATTGACGACTGAAAATAAGTAACGTGAATGTTTACTAACTTTTTGAGAATGTGGAACTTGTGAAGCAATAGCATCATCAAAGGAATACACCATGAATAGTAATTTGTTATTAACTAAAATTTTTGGAGCAAACAAATACACAAAGTGGCTAAAATCTTTCAAAAAAAAATTCTAAGATGTAGCTCTTGAGTCCAAGCACTTCGGTCCTGAAAAGTGGACCTGCAATACATCTGGGCTATGGCATCTGGATTCATTAGACCATCTCTTGAGTTCCTTTGACTTCATTGAATGGAATGGGAGCGCTCACATTGTAGACCAGAAATTCAGCAAAGCTGAGGGAATGGATGCCTTCGAAAACTTATTTGAATCTTTTGGCGTCTAAGCAGTTAATTTAGATGGAAAAGGCTCTGGAAAAGGCTTACAACTTTTCCTCCTTGAATTCTCCTCACATTTGCCCTGTGCACTTCGATCATTGATTTTACCTCATTAACATTATGTTTCGATCAATTTGAACTTTAAAAGAAGTAAACATGCTTCATCAAATGCTTTGGCAGAATATTTTCCTGTTAACCGATTCCCTGCAACATCCAGACAACTTTTTAAATAATCGTTTCAATTTCTTGCATTGTTCTGGGTTATGTCGATTATTGTCGATTTTCTTTTTCTACCATTCAACTGGATTCCTTTCCTTCGTTGGAACTCGTGACTACTCTTTATCCAGTGTTGTTGGGCATTGGTCTCTCGACTTGGCAACAAATTTCAACCTGTAGGTGTTGCGAATACTCTTTTAAAATTTTACAGCACCTGGAGTTGTGACTATTGTTGTGGCATTTCTTTCTTTTCTTATATTTGTGGGATTTATCCCACAAGTAGCAAAGAAAACTAAGATACCTGCTAATATATCTGAGTGCCTACGACTCTTTGCAATCAATATGCTCCTCTGTCTACCAACTTGGCGTTGTGTGATGAGTCTAACTGTAACTAAACTTTGCTGGTAAACGTTAGTGAATAAATGGACTTCCTTATGTAGCTTGGAGATTGGACCCTCGTAAAAAATAGAACTCTAAAAAATATATATAGCATTCTTTTATTAAATCGAACATATTTAAGATTGGACCCTTGGCCCAATATAGGTAATTTAAATATAAAATATATAATTATTTCTTATTAAATCAAATATATTTAAAAATTAAAAACTATTGTAAATAATAATAATCTAAAAAAAAAACTTTATAAAAATATATAATTGTTTTTTATTAAATCAGATATATTTAAAATTAAAAATTATTGTAAATAATAATAAAATCATTTTGGCATAAAATTTGTACATGTCCATAGCCGAGGAAAAAATTAGCCAATTTCCAAAATTTTGAAGCATTTTCACTAGATCCCCATGACAAAGAAAAGATACAATAGGACTCATGTACATGAAGTGGATTATGATTAGCTCCCCTTCAAGTGCAAAATATTCCATGAATATGAAATTTCGCCAAAATCTTCCCAAAATCTCCAAGCCAACACACGAAATTAGCATGGAGAATTGAATGAAAGCGGTAGCAACGAGGTCAAGTGAAGAAAGGAGAATACCAAACAAAATAATTTTCCCTCGACAAATGCTTTTGACTCCCCACCACCCCGGGCCTGTCGGTGAGTTAAAGCAAAGCTTGATCCCTCAGAGGACCTTGGTCATAGAGGGGATGCTGATCTGTCAGAGCATCCATTATGCGGCCCTTGTGATACAAGATAGATGGTGGTTATTCTCATATAACCCCAAAGGGAAAGCGATTTAGGTGGTCATGGGGATGAAAAGCAAGCCTCAACCTCGCAACGGCAGGAAAGAGACTCTTCCAAGAGCGATGATACACAGCAACGCAAGACACCACATACGAAGAGTAGGTTTAAGAGGACTTCTTATCCACTGCCAAAGAAAGTGGCCCAGTCCCGGCCAATGCTTGCGAGCTCGGCCAATGAGAAATCGAAATTGTAGAGACGAAAGATATAGCTGCTAGAAGTTAGAATATCGATCCCTTAAAACTAATAAGAGATATGGTGGAGAAAAGCTAAAAAATACAAAGAGCTAGGCTTCAACACACCGATCCTCGACAATTAGCAAACTTTGGTGGTTAAAGGAGGAAAGAAGGAAATGTAAACGGAGTCCGAAAGGACATCATCCTCCAAAATTAAATAACGAATATCATCTCTAGAATTATAAGAAGAGGTCTTGGTTAGGAAAAGAAACATGGAAAGGCCGAAATCTTTAATTCAAAAGGAAAGACCAATAGTCACCCTCCTCTAGGAGACAAAGTTAAGCTAGAGAGGCAAATATCCCCATTCATTTCAAAATTTGGGGAAAAATTCATATGGTAGCGGTAAGCACGCGAGGCACTTCGGGGAGGCCTTTGCACGATGTGTAATCCAACATAGATGCAACTTGTAAGTTCTACAAAGAAAACCCATTGGATAGAAACACCTTTAAAATTTTATAGTTACATTAGTCTTGTACTATAGTCAATGTATATATGCGAGAGCACGGTTTCGAGAAAAACGGGGAGTATTTGATGTAGCGGAGTTGAAAAACTCTGCTTGTGGATGCAATTGTATCCTTGGTGGAGACTTCAACACTTCCACAGGCCTAAAAGGAGAAGTGAGGGTTCTGTTTTCAGTATGCCTCCAAAGCACGGACTTAATTCTTACCTAAGCCTTTTTGATGTCAAACCTAGATTTCTATATACTTGGAACAACAAGCACATAGGTCATGGCCACATTGTCCTCGTATTATCGCTTCTTAGCTACGATAGAATCTTCCATCGAACTTGTGTCTCAAATCCTTTATCCTTCCTTGGTGTGGCTCGGATCACCATTCTGGCTACCTTCTACTCTCCATCCTCCCATAATCTTGGTCCTATTCCCTTTAGATATTGACCCTATGGGCCGGGCCTCTCATGGGTTCTCTGATCTTGTTTCTTTCTCGTGGTCTCAATTAGACGGAGGTACACGATCTCTATGCAGGAAACCAAAATCAAACGTCTTAAAGAAAGAAATTGAAATGGATCAGGAGAATAAAAAGCAGAAAGAAACATTCAATAAGTGACATGGAACAACAACTAGCATCTATTAAGGAACAAATAGAGGTTTCTACATTCACTTCCAGTTGAGTTCCAAAAAGAAAGATGGAATTTTTAAGGATTTCCACACTCTCCTTAGAAGAAGACGAATATTGGAGGTTAAAATATAGAAATAATTAACTTTCGTCTAGGGATCGAATACCAAATTCTTTCACAAACGGACAAAAAAAAAAAAGAAAGTAAAAATAACATTTCCAGTTAAGCATGGGGGGCATGCCATCCTACTGATTTTGAGGACATTAAGGAGGTTGCGGTCATCATTTCTAATATCTATGCACGGAGGAATTTCAAATTGACCAAGGGAGTGGGACTATATGTTAAGAAATTTTCCCACCCTTTTTACTGAAGCCATGAATACTCTCTTGGTCACTCTCCTCATTAATTGATGAAGTTCAAATGGTTGTCTTCTCCTTTCTTCCGAGACAAAGCCTATACGAATGGATTCTCGGCTAGATTTTACCAGCACTTACGAGACTTGATAAATAAATATATTTTCCGAATGATAGGATATTCCTTGAAGTGCTTCATCATGGGGGGAGGCATCAACTCTCCTTCTTAACCCTAATCCCCAAAGAGTCTAATTCATCCTCCTTTTTCAGGATCCTGCTCTGTTCTCTTTACCCCGTGTCTCCTAAGGGGTCATTTCAAAGCTTCCTAACCTCTAGATTACAAAAAAATCCTCCATGTTTTATCTCATCAATCAAGTTATTGGTCTGGGAAGGAAAATCTTTGACAACATAATATTGATTTTGAAATCTATCGACTCGATTCGAAAAGAGGGGTTCAAGCTATGCTAATTAAGTTGGATATGGATAATGGCTTTGACGAGGAAAGGCACAACTTCCTCACGAAGGTTTTGGAATAAAATGGGGCTTAGTGAAACCTTTTTAAAATGATTGCTTCCCATTATGATTATGATTATCTCCCTTCAAGCACAAAATATTCCATGAATATGGGAATTTTTCAAAATCTTCCACAGATCTCAAGCCAATAGGAGAAATCGGCATGGAAGGGAATGAATAAGCAATGGCAATAGGTCAAGTGAAAAGGTTAACACCAAAAAAATAATACTTCCCTTAGCAAATGCTAGGCTCCCCCACCACCCCTAAATACAGTTTAGGTTAAAGCAAGCTTGATCCCTCCAAAGGACCTTTAGTCATAGAGGGTGCTAGATTAAACGACGTCCATTATGTGGCCCTTTTCGATGCCCAAATAGATGGTGTTTCTTCTCATATAACCCCAAAGGAAAGTGATTTGGGTGGTCATGGGGATGAAAAGCAAGCCTCAACCTCGTAACGACGAGAAGAGACTCCTCGAAACGATGTACACAAGAACCCATAATGCTTGAGATGAAGGAGTTTAAGAGGACTTCCTATCTTGCCAAAGAAATGATTGGACCAACAACGCTGAAATAATGATGTCAGTGCAAAGAGATAAAGATATAGCTATAAAGGTTAGAAGATGCGGGTTGCAAAACGAATAAAAGAGATGCGGTTGGAGAAAACTAAAAAATACAAAGAGCTAGGGTTCCAACACACCATTCCTCGACAATTAGCAAACCCAGGGTTAAAGGAGGAAAAGAAAGTAAATACGGCGAGGTCCGGGGGAAAGGGGACATCATCCTCCAAAATTAAATAATGAATATCATCTCTTAGAATTGTAGGAGACTTGGTTATAGAAGAAACATGGAAAGCGAAATCATGCTCAAAGGAAAAGACTAGTATGATCACCCCTCCTACGGGAGACAAAGTTAAAGGCGAGGTAGAAATATCCTCCATTAATTTCCAAAATTTGGGGGAAAATTCATATGGTAGCGATAAGCACGTGAGGTACTTCGGGAGAGCCCTTTGCATGATGTGGAATCAACATAGATGCAACTAGTAAGTTCTACAAAGAAAACCCATTGGATAACAACTACCTTTAAAATTTTATAGCTACTATAGTTTTTACTAGACAACGTATATATGCGAGCACGATTTGAGAGAAACAAGAGTTTTGGAAGTCCACAGCAAAGTCGAAAAACTCTAGGCGTAAGGAGCTATGGTGTATCATGCTTGGAGACTTCAAGACCACCGATGGGCCAAAAGGAGAAGTGGGGTGTTATGTTTTCCGTGATGCCTCTGAAAACATGGAGGACTGATTCTTACCTAAACACTTTGATGTATAAATCTTCCTAACTTTCTCTAGACTTGGAACAACAAGCACACAAGTCACGGCCACATTATGTTCGACGTTATCGCCTCTTGGCCTTTGATAGCCTCCTTCCTTCTGGAGCTTGTCTCTGAGATCCTTCATCATTATTTTGTGTGGCGAATCACCATCATAGACACCTTCTCTCTCATCCTCCCATATGACTGAACTCTCTGGGTTCTACGATCTTGTTTCTTTCTGCATTGGTCAATTCGTGGAGAATAGATAGATCTCCATATGGGAAACCAAAATCAGCGTCTTCCATATAAATTCGAGGAAATGGATCAAGGAAGATAAAACATAAAAAATAGCATCTATTAAGGAACAAATAGGGTTCCCCACAGTCCTCAGTTGGGTTCCAAAATAAGATGGGACTTTTAAGGATTTCCACCTCTCCCAGGAAGAGAAGAAGAATATTGGAAGTTAAAATATAGAAATAATTAGCTTTAATCAGGATCGGAATACCAAATTATTTCACAAGAAGACAAAGTCTGAGAGAAAGTAAGAATAACATTTCCCAAATTCAACACGGAGTCAACACGAGGGGCATACCATCACGGATTTTGATGACATTAAGGAGGTTGTGGTTGTCATTTCCAAGATCTATGCCGGAAGGAATTTGATTGACCAAGGAGTGAAAGTGTCATTGAGAATGTTCCCACTTTTGGGCACTATGATGACTCCTAAAAATCGATCCTAATCCTATCTCGTTAATTTACTATTTAAGGATTCGTCTTTTATTTCAAGGCTATCGACAAAGTATATGCGATAATAAAGTCTTTGTATGGAAGAGTGCGCATATGCTTCCTTGGATCAATGTCTGTATTCAACCATTCCAAAAATAATAACAACAAACAATTACTCTTACGGTTACAATTCTAATGAAATAGATTATTCTAACTCACAATTTATCTTGATGTTATTTTCTTAGTGAATCCTATGCGTAAGGAAAACTATTAATCACACAAATGCTAGAAAATATATATGTTTCAAAAGTAACTTGATAGTTCAAATTTCACATTTACATCTGTGTAACGCCATTCAATAAATAACTTCGAGAAAACACTTAACAAAATTAGATAACATTCAATAGATTACCTATGATAAAATAAAAGGAAAATAAAATATAATATAACTAATGCAAATTACGGAAAGGTAATTTGACTATTTCCATCAAATCTCCTAATAAATAGTTAAACCTAAATTTGACTTGTCCACGGTCTCAGTACTACCTAGAAAAACTCAAACCAAAAAGACTAAAAGTAAAATTTCATTTCACTTAAATTTACTCAAAATGTTTTACAGAATAAACTCCAAAAAGGTTTAATTCAGATTGTTGTATATAATATAGAGAAATGGAAATCATAAATAGAACAATACTATGTAAAACCGGAGTAACAATTGTATTTTACTACTGTATCTATATATTACATTTTGAAAAGCTGAATGTAAAGCTATCTGATAATCGAAATATTCTCAAGATTGCTCCTTCAACCATAAATATCCATATAATATAAATACTTTCTCTTGCCTTCATTTTTCAACTCTTCAGGCATAAAGGTTTATAGCTTTTATGTCTGACGTTGTCTCAATCGGTATCTCACTCGGATATCTCCAAGGAAGAAACAGTAGTTCCTTTGTATGATCTACACAATGATTTAAAGTCTAGCCTTTTTTATATTGGAAAAACTCCCATTAAATATATCATTTTTTACTTACTTTTATCATTCTTTTCTCTTGAATTATTACAAGTTAGGATAAACTTGCCTAAAAATATAACAATTATTAAAAAAAATAAGGAGGAAAAATAATACACTTTCTATGGCCCAACACCGACCCTTATTATTGACCTTCTTGATCTCTCTCGATTACTTCTGCGATGAGCCGATGAATTTTAAATGGTTGTATTCTCTTTCTTCCAAAGCTTGGATGGATTCTCGGCTAGATTCTTACCTGCACTTATAGGACTTGATAAATAAAGATATTTTCCGGGTGATAGTATATTCCTTCAGTGCTTCATCATGGGGGAGGCATCGAATTTCTGCTTTAATCCCCAAATTCTATTCATATTCCTTTTTCCATATTCATCTCTACTCTTTAATGTCTCCTAAGGTGTTTCAAAACTTCTTCTCTAGATTAAAAAAAATCCTCTGCCATTTTATCTCGACAATAGGGATAGCTTCATACCCGGAAAGGAAAATATTTGACAATATAATCTTTGATTCAAAAATCTATCGACTCAGTTGTAAAGATGGGATCGAGGTATGTTAATTCGTTGGATATATGGCTAAATAAGCTTTGAAAAGTAAAGGCACAACTTCCTCTGAAGGTCTTGAAGAAAATGAGTTGATAAACCTTTTGTAAAATGGATTGTATTGTGCATATCATCCCCTTGGATCACCCCTATGGTCAATAGAATAATGATAGTAATTTTCTACTGCAAGGCATTCGAGAGTTGAGGAAAGGTTTTTCCCCTCTCCCCATTCCTCACAAATTCTAATACAGCATATTCAGTGAAGGCTGAAAAGAGAAACCAAGGTGTTCTAGTTATTAGATACAAGGCGGGGATCAAAAGCATGATCCCATGGGCGTTTTGGGTTAGCCTGTATTGTTGAAGGGAATATGTGGTTATTGCTAAGCACTTTAAATATAGATTAGGGAAGTTTCTTGGGGCCTGGGAAGGCCAAAAATAAAAACCAAAGTCAAATTTACACTTGGAATATCATGTCACAAAAGCCAATAATATTTAAGAAATTATGGGATTCAAGACCGCCAGAGATTGGAAGGACTTCAATTACCTTGGAGATTCAAATATACCTAAGAGTGACTCCCAATACTTCCCAATGCTTGAGAGAGTCCTAGACAAAATCAAAACCAAAATTGTGGTAAGGATATGGTTGAATAATGTGGGAAGAGCCATATTAGTGAAATCGATCTTATCATCCATTCCTTTGTATCGATTCTCGGCTCTTTATTCCCATAAATATTTTTTGCATCAACTTGATGCCTCTTTGTCGAGAAAATTTTATGGGAAGAAAGCAAGATAACAAAAAATTCACACAGTGAATTCAGAGGTTAATTAGGCACAAAGCAACATGGGGGCTAGGTATGGAAAGCCCCACTATGGTCAATTTGGCCATGGGTGCCAAGATTTTTGGATGTTTAAGATGAGGCTTGACCCATTGGTGGGTGAAGGTTATGAGAGCTAAATATTTTCTATGGAGAGAACCATATCACTTCAATTCAAGGCTCTCCTATCTATAAGCTTCTACGATTCTCACTCATATCTCATGTGAAACCTTACGAAATTATGGGGAATGGAAACACAATTAACATCCAAAAAAAACTACGATAATGGAGCATCTCTTTTGGACTATATCCTTCAATTTCCCCCTTTAAAGATAACTTATTGTAGGAAGGTTGTTTACTTAGATAAAATTTCTAGTTGGAATGACCAGGGGCCTCTAGACAACATGTAACTTTGGAGACACCTTGGCCCATTTGATTCCAATTCTAGATATTATTAAAAACAAAATTAAATGGTTTTGATCCTTTTCATAGTCCACAAAGAGATAGGTGGTGTTGGAAGAGCTCCTCCTACTCGGTCATGGAAGCTACTCCCACCTCATATGTAATGGGCATATCCCCCTAAGTCTTCGTTTTGGAATTAACTTTGGAAGACAAATGTTATTCCCAATGTAAGGTCTTTTGTTGGATTCTCTCTGCAAAAAAATTCTCACAAAGAGAACCTTCTTAAAGGGGATTATTGGCCCTTCAATATGTCCCTTTGCTGAGAACTTGGAGGAAAAAATTACCCATCTCTTTTCTTTTTTGTTTCCATACTCTGGGCTCAATATGGTCCTTTTGGATATTGTCCCACTTCCTCCCCAGAACCGATTGGCCAGCAAATGTTATCTTCATACTCTTGGCCAAATTCTGGAGGCTTGCTTCAGGCAAAATATGGTTAAAGAACTTTGGATCACTCTACCTAAATATGTCTTTTGACACATTTGTCTATCTCTAAATAAAATTGATATTCAGGTGGCCATTGACCTCCTTGGGATCCCTTAGCCTCAAATCCTCTCCTCATCTATTTCGAATTTCTCCAGAATTTCTCAGTCGAATCCTCTCATGACCTATAAGAATCATCTTAGATCATCTCTTAGGCACGGCCCTCTCGCCCCACCCCATGTGAATCACCCTTCCCCTTCACCCTTCCTGGACCTCTGCTTGACCACACAGGCAGTTTGAAAAATGAGAGAAAACGAGATATTTGGTACCTAGATTCTTCAATTTGATGGTGCGTGAAAAAGGAATCATGGGGTGACAAGAGAGAGGATTCTCGATATCTGAAGGTATGACCAATATTCTTTAAGGGCTTGAGAAAATCAACATGGCAACCAAGTTGAGAAGCATTTTGGTCTATATTTTGAGCTTCTTTAGCTCATCAAAATGGAATTAAGGGAAGTGATCATTTTTGGGGACTCTTCTTGGTGGCAAAGCATGTACGCTCTAACTCTCAACCCATAACAAACAAGCTTAATCAGCATCACTTGTGCCATGGAATTCCCTCTTTTGATAAGCCACAATTTTTCCATATCCTAATAGGACTAAATGTGACTGATTAACAAGCCAATAAGGCATGCCAATTGAATGAGCTTGCTCTGATGGTCGATGGAAATGAAGATTTTCTACCACATCCCCTAAGTTTACCATGCACTATTTTATCCTCTCTCTCCCCTCCCCTAATGTTATAATCATTGTTCCCATCGAACCTTACCCTTCCTCAAATATCTGTTCTCCCTCGATCCCTCCTTGCTCCCCGCCTCCCACAGGCTCTTCCCTTTTCCAACTCCACCTACAACCATCGGCCACCTTGTATCTCTTCTCCTTGACATGAAGCGCTTTTACTTCACCGGCACATGTGGGAATGGCCCCTGATGCCGAAGGAGCCAATAATTTTGGGATCTCTCATGTTCATCCATTGGATTTTGGTTTAACATCATTGCTCAAGCTTCCTTCATGGGAATTTCCTTTGCAAGCAAGCCACATTTGCATCTTGTTTGGGGAAAAATCTTGAGAGGGGGTGGAATCAATATTTAGTGTAGACAATCAAACTTTTCTTTTTCCTTTCTAAAAACCCATACGCTACTTTACTGAAGGAAACTAGCATATATACGCGGATATCCTTTACAGAACTCGCGTATTTCCAGAGATCTAGTTATGTGTTTGAATCTTAACTCAGATCATTGCATTATTCATTCATCAGATATTTCAGAAACAGTAAACAGGAGCAGACAGAACAGAGTAATCATCACACATATGCAACACACATGAACACCAGGATTTTTAGGTGGAAACCCAATTTGGGAGAAAACCACCGCTGCCGTTGTTTCAGCCTTCAAAATTTATTATAAAGAAAACTTCTTACAATCATGTACTGGTGTAGACTCAAACCAGCACGCAGGCACCCACCTGCAGAAGGCTACAACCTTCTCTCGTTTACCAGTCTCTCCTGGAAGGGAGCTACAACCCGTTGCACTAGTTTACCAGCCTCTCCTGGAAGGGAGCTACTACCCCCTGATATGAGTACCAGCTTCTACTGGCAGAAAGCTTCCACTTTCATACTGAAGGCTTCAACCCTCAGATCCATTGCAGACCACGTTTCATCAATTTTCAAACTGGATCAAACAACTCCAACATAACCCTTTACTTGTCAATAAACAACCTTTGCCCAAAGCATCAAACAGAATAGTGAAACCACTATAGCCAGAATATCAGATATAACCCAGACTTCAGAATAGATATGCAAAAACACATTCAACCTTCAGCTACCATTAGATCAGAAATCATACGCGCTTTTATTTAATCAGACCCACGTATATAAGAGCTTTCTATAAGGCGAACTCGCGTATACTTCAGTACATTTTCCAAAGAAAACCCTAACTACGCATACACGCTTTTCTTTCCACAGACCCGCGTATACACGCGCTTTTCATGAAACGAACTTGCGTATTGATCTATAAAAGATAAATTTTGTAGTACAGACCAGATCTATAAACTTACCCAGATTTCTTCAATCTCTTCAACAGGATTGTGCCAGGTCTTCTTCACTTCTTTTCAGATCATCCTTGACATTCACCATTTCTAGATCTAGAGATCTTGAGCCTTCATCATGTTCATAGGAGCATCCTAGATTAAGATCTATCAATTAGGAACAGGGTTCACCCATACAGATATACTTCAGAGTGAAGTATTCATCAAAGCCCAGACTCTTACCGCCCCATGCAAAATGATTTTCTTCTCCTTATATAGGTTTACCCTTTTTCAATACCATGAGCCAAAACCACATCTCATCCGATGGTATTCCTGGACGGGATCAAATAGACAACCCAGCGCTCAATACAATGGGTCAATACCATGGTAGTAACCCTTGGTTTTACAAATTTAGAGTGCAATTGAGCATACACGACTTGGCACGTACTTTTCCACGTGCATACGCTACTTCTCCTAGACAAACCCGCGTATGCCTTAAGACACACACTTTTCATCATTATTCTTGCACATGCTGATATTTATTTTTCTGGTACTTCTACCCTTCTTGTAGAACATCGGATTTACATCATTAATGCATCAAGGAAAACTTCATTAAGTAGGTTTCCATCATCTTCATCAAGTGGGTTGCCATCAAGGACAACACTCTGCATCATATTTCCAACAATCTCCCCCTTTGGACTTGATGGCAACCACGAAGGTGTTTGATCACCACAACAGATAGATACATTGATTATAATCATTACACAATAACCATGTTACTCTCCCCTTATTCAAACACCATGTCACGTATTCAGAAACCATGTCACTCTCCCCCTTTGACATCAAGGGCAAAGGGCGGATCAAAACCAACACAAAGTTTTTCTCCTCATGTAGAAGGAAGCGCTTTGCAGATCTGATGTGCACTGAAGTTACCATGCTCCCCCTGAGTTCATGCTGGAAGTTCAAACATATTTTTCAATGAAGTACATGACTCTATGACCTTCCTATCACCAAGGACTCATACATACATCAAATATCCAACCAAGTGGATTTACATAAGAGACTCAAATACCCAAACAAAAAGGGTTTACATATTTTGACTCAACTACCCAACCAAGTGGGTTTACAAATTTGAACAAGTCCTTACATGACTGAATATTACAAGTTTACATCATAGTCTCAACATGACCTTTTTCATCAAATTACAAATATGACCTGTTATGACCAATATCAGAAAGACCTCTCGAGAGATCATATTTTAGAATCAACAATGCATAATACCCAGCAAGGCTATTGCTCCCCCTGAACCTGTACATCAATTTACTCCTTCATCTCCCCCTTAGCTTGTGCATCCTGAACACTTTTAAACAGAAGATCATCAAGGCATCTTTACCCAATATCAGAGAATGAAACAGAAATATAAGAGATAAAACTTCACCAGAGATACCATACAGCATCAAAGATATCAAACAGTGTTGCAGATGTGCTGTAAAATGCTGACCCTAACCAAAAATTGTCAGCAACTGACCATACGCGGCTTTCTGTGGATAAACTCACATATATACGCAACTGTCTTTCAGGAAACTCGCATATCCAATTTGATCTTCTAAATTTAAGCAGTTCTGATTTTCTTCACAGCAGAGACTACTCCCAGCTTCTGTCTGAGATATTCGAACGCTTCCCTGGGCAGAGGTTTGGTAAATATATCAGCAACTTGTTCTTTGGAGGGAACATACTCCAACTTCACCTTTTGTTCAAGCACTTGTTCATGTAATAAGTGATACTTGATGGGAATGTGCTTGGTCTTTGAATGCATAACAGGATTCTTTGAGATACTGATGGCACTTGTATTATCACACATAATGGAGATAGGAGGTGTACATTTGATTTGAAAATCTTGCAAGGTTTGCATCATCCAAAGGATTTGAGTGCAACAAGATGCGGCAGCCACATATTCTGCTTCTGCTGTAGATAAGGCAATAGAATTTTGCTTCTTGCTGAACCAAGATACTAACCGGGGTCCCATATAGAATGCACCACCACTAGTACTTTTCCGATCATCAACATTTCCAGCCCAATCTGCATCAGTGTAAGCATGAAGAGTAAGATCAGCATTCTTTGGATACCATAGTCCAAAGTCTTGAGTTCCTTTTAGATATTTGAATATTCTTTTGACAGCCTGAAGGTGAGACTCTTTTGGATTAGCTTGGAATCGTCCAACAATCCCAACTGCATGCATAATGTCTGGTCTAGTCCTAGTGAGGTAAAGTAGGCTTCCTATCATTGATCTGTATTCTGGTTGATTCACCGCGGGAGAATCATCATGAGAACTGAGGTTACATCCAGTTATCATTGGTGTACTTACAGGTTTGCATTCTTCCATGCCATACTTCTTCAAAATTTTCTTAAGATATTTTGCTTGTGATAAGAATATTCCATCTGCAGTTTGATGCACTTGCATCCCAAGAAAGAATGTTAGTTCTCCAAGTAAGGACATTTCAAATTCTTGCTGCATGACAGAAGCAAATTTCTTACTCATAGATTCTTCATTACTCCCAAAAATGATGTCATCAACATATACAACCACAATCAATAGTTTATCATTTTCAACCTTTATGTATAAGTTGCTATCAGCAGACCCCTTTGAAAATCCTTGTTGATGAAGATATTTGTCAAGACGATAATACCATGCCCTTGGAGCTTGTTTGAGACCATATAGAGCCTTTTTAAGTCTACAAACAAGATTTTCATCATTTCCAAAAATGAATCCTTCCGGTTGTTCTATATAAACTTCTTCTTCTAGATCACCATTGAGAAAGGCAGATTTAACATCCATTTGATAAACTTTGATTTGTTGAAAACTTGAAAAAGCAAGAAAAATTCTTATGGCTTCAAGTCTAGCTACAGGAGCAAAATTTTCTTCAAAGTCTATACCTTCTTGTTGAGTATACCCCTTGCAAACAAGTCTAGCTTTGTTTCTTATAGCATCCCCATTCTCATTTAACTTATTCTTGAATATCCATTTAGTTCCAATGACATTTTTATCATGTGGTCTTGGCACCAATTCCCAAGTGTCATTCTTTTCAATTTGATCAAGCTCTTCATTCATAGCTTGAATCCAACATTCATCTTTGCAAGCTTGATTGACATTGTGTGGTTCAATTGTGGATAGAAATGCCAAATAGCTAGAAGATCCCACAAGAGTCCTCCTTGTTTGTACACCTGATTCCTTGTCTCCCAAAATTTGAGATTCAGGATGATTCTTTTGAACATATTTGGATGGATCCTTTTTAGATAAATCATCTTCAGGTTCTTCATTGGATCCACTGCCTATATCATTTCCATTTGATGTAGAAGGACAAAAATCACCATCATCTTCTTCTGTTGCTTGTTTTTCTTCTTTAGGAGCTGCAGGAGACTCATCAATAACAACATCAATACATTCAACAATCTTTCGAAGCCTTTTATTGTAACATTTGTATGCTCTTCTTGTAGATGAGTAACCAATAAGTATCCCTTCATCTGATCTAGGTTCAAACTTGCCAAGCTTTTCATCATTATTTTTGATAAAGCATTTACTTCCAAAAATTCTAAAATGCTTCACAGAGGGAGAATTACCATACCAGAGTTCATATGGAGTTTTGTCACTATTTACCCGAACATGAGCCTTGTTGAGAATGTTAGCTGCTGTATGTGCTGCTTCACCCCAGAACATGTCAGGAGTTCCAGAATCATCAAGCATAGCTCTAGCCATTTGTTGAATTGTTCTATTCATTCTTTATGCTACGCCATTTTGTTGTGGAGTGCCTGCTACAGAGAACTGTCTTTTTATGCCATGTTGTTCACAAAATTCAAAGAATTCATTTGATGTATATTCTCCTCCTCGATCAGATCTAAGACACTTGATTTTTAGATCTAATTCATTTTCTACGAATGCTTTGAAGATCTGAAATTTTTCAAACGCTTCATCTTTGTGTTTAATCAACTCGATCCAACACATTCTAGAGTAATCATCAATAAATAAGATATAGTATTCTTCCCCACGTGGTGAATTTTTCCTCATAGGTCCACATATGTCAGTATGAATGAGTTCAAGAGGCTTACTTGATGATCCTTCTTTGGCATTAAATTGTACTCTGGTCTGCTTACCGAATTGGCAAGATTTGCATATGATACTCTCTGGTAGAGAAATATTGGGAAGACCACGAACAGCTTGAAGTCTGCTTGCTTTGTTGATTTGAGAGAAGCTCAGATGCCCCAGCCTTCTATGCCATAGCCAATTTTCTGAAGACTTGCTCAAGTAACATTGATCTTTGCAATTCAGTATATACAGGTTGCTTGGATTTCTTTTCCCTTTTATAATAATTTTACCTGTTTCAAGATCACGAACCACACACTCTTTTGAACTAAAGACAACTTCAGTTCCTTGATCACACATTTGACTTACACTCAACAGATTATGCCTTAATCCATCCACATACATGACATCATTAGCTTTCACCTTTTCTTTTAGAAACACGGACCCTTTTCCTTTAATTACAGCAGGAGAATCATTTCCAAATGTTACTTTCTTTTCCTTTTCTAGAGCATTATATGTAAC
Organism: Pinus albicaulis; assembly: GCA_034641835.2. NCBI lineage: Eukaryota > Viridiplantae > Streptophyta > Pinopsida > Pinales > Pinaceae > Pinus > Pinus albicaulis. Next base: position 66,464 of record JAXQQM020081049.1, on the reverse strand, counting down.
GAGTTTGCTTTTGTCACCTTTCATGTGTCTTGAGCACCCACTATTAATGTACCATTGATTTTCTTCACCTTCTGCAAATAACGCTATCCCACAATTTTCAACCGGTGGTTCTTTCTTTTTCCACACTTTGGAGCTTGAGGGAACATGTTCTTTTGGTTGGATCTTGCTCCTGCATTCAGATTCTTCATGACCAAAGTTATTGCAATAAGTACATTCAACTTCGTTTTGAAGAGGAGAAAAGTTGTTATAAGGTGATGCAGCTTCATGCCCAGTTTAATATCCATCCTTTTCTTTCTTGCTTCTCTTGTCATTATGGTTTTATATGCAACGCATTGAACAACTTTATGACCAAAATTGTGACATGAGAAACATTCTCCATTGAAGTAGAAATTTCTACGATCATGAAATCTTCTATTTGAATTTACCTGTTGATTGTTGCTTCTTTGAGAGATATCCTTGTTAGTGCTCCTTGTATTGTGATGATCATGCTTTGCTTGTGAAGATTCTTTATTCCCTTGTTGAGTGGCTGAATGAAGTAAACCAGTTGTAGCTGCTTCTAGATAATTTGGTGCTGAAGCCTGAGAGGATTCTCCAGTATATCCAAGACCTGTCTTAATCACAGGAGATCATTGAACCTTGATAATCTCATCTAAGGTTTCAGATCCTTTAGCAAATCTAAGATTCCGAGTCTTTACTTTCTCTAGTTCTTTTCTTAGACTTACTACTTCACATTCTAATTTTTCATTATGTTTCTTTGCTTCTTCATTCTGCCTTTTCAGAGTCTTTATGATTATTTTACTTTCTTCCAAGCATAATTTGAGTTGATTGTTTTGATCAAGAAAATCATTGTCATCTAGAGCATCCATAAAAGCATCCTTATCGTCTCTAGAATTATTTTAAAATGCCATGAGAAGTCTAAGATCTTGTCCACATTCTTCCTCACTATCAGATAACCCATCACTGTCTTCGTTTGTATAGTAGCTTTTCTTAGTGCTAGATCAGTTCTTATTCCTTCTTGCTACTTCTTTCTCTTTAGCAGATGTTTCTCTATAGGGACATTTTGCAGCATAATGACCAACTCTTCCACAACTAAAACATTTGAAAGGAAGCTTACCTTTGAATCTTCCGGTCCCTAGTTGGAGTCTTCTCACAAAGTTTGCCTCATCTTCTTCTGAGATATATCCTGACCCTTCCGGTTTTTGAACTTCTTTCCCTTTTGTAGAATTTTTAAAAACAGTTTCTTTGACTTCAGATGGTCCTCCTCTCCTCATTTCATATGCAGTCAATATGCCATGAAGTTGCACCACAGAAAGATTTGAATATCCTGTTTTTCTTCAAGGGCAGAAACTTTTGATTCAAATTTTGCCGTTAGCGACCGTAAAATTTTATCAACCAAAGTAGTGTCGGATATTGTTTCACCCATATTTCTCATGCGATTCACAACATCATCAATACGTAAAAAGAAACAGGCAATACTCTCATCACTATGCATCTTTAACTTTTCGTATTCAATTCTGAGAGTTTGGAGTTTTGCACTTTTTACCTTTGCATCGCCTTCATAGCTTAGAATGATTTTGTCCCATATTTCCTTTGTTGTATTCAGCTGCATGAATTTGACAAATTCTGATTCAGTTAGACTTCCGGTTATAGCATTGACCGCTTTTGCGTTTGATTGATAATTCTTCCTGTCAGTTGGATTTGTTGGTGTAGCGGCTGGATATTGATATCCTTGTTCAACGATGGCCCATACATCAGCTCCCATAGACTGAAGATAGGATATCATTCTTACTTTCCAGAAGATTAAATTGCTTCCGTTGAAGAGCGGGGGCTTGATAGATGTTGTTCCCTCATGATTACTCATCTTGCTTGATCTTCCTTCTAGCGGCTAAGCTTTTTCAGAAGGACCCCTTTCCGTGCGATTGTTGGGAAAAATGCGAAGGGGGGTGAATCGATTATTTAGTGTAGACAATCACGCTTTTACTTTCGCACCACAAAAACCCATACGCTACTTTACTAAAGACTCGCGTATATCTGTGGATATCCTTTACAAAACTGGCGTTATTTCCAGAGAATCTAGTTATGTGTTTGAATCTTAACTCGGATCATTGCATTATTCATTCATCGGATATTTCGGAAAAAGTAAACGGAGCGAAGAAACGAGTAATCACATCACACATATGCAACACACATGAACACTGGGATTTTTAGGTGGAAACCCAATTCGGGAGAAAACCACCGCTGCCATTGTTTCAGCCTTCAAAATTTATTATTAAGAAAACTTCTTACAATCATGTACTGGTGTAGACTCAAACCAGCATGTAGGCACCCACCTGCAGAAGGCTACAACCTTCTCTCGTTTACCAGTCTCTCCTGGAAGGGATCTACAACCCCCTGCACTAGTTTACCAGCCTCTCCTGGAAGGGAGCTACTACCCCCTGATATGAGTACCAGCTTCTACTGGCAGAAAGCTTCCACTTTCATACCGAAGGCTTCAACCCTCAGATCCACTGCAGTCCACGTTTCATCAATTTTCAAACTGGATCAAACAACTCCAACACAACCCTTTACTTGTCAATAAACAACCTTTGCCCAAAGCATAAAAAAAAACAGTGAAACCTCTGTAGCCAGAATATCAGATATAACCCAGAATTCAGAATAGATATGCAAAAACACATTCAACCTTCAGCTACCATTAGATCGGAAATTATACGCACTTTTATTTAATCAGAACCGCGTATATACGCGCTTTCCATAAGACGACCCCGCGTATACTTCAGTACATTTTCCAAAGAAAACCCTAACTGCGCATACGCACTTTTCTTTCCACAGACCCGCATATACACTCACTTTTCATGAAGCGAACCTGCGTATAGATTTATAAAGGATAAATTTTGCAGTACAGACCAGATCTATAAACTTACCCAGATTTCTTCAATCTCTTCAACAAGATTGCGCCAGGTCTTCTTCACTTCTTTTCAGATCATCTTTGACATTCACCATTTCTAGATCTAGAGATCTTGAGCCTTCATCATGTTCATAGGAGCATCCTAGATTAAGATCTATAAATTAGGAACAGTGTTCACCCAAACAGATATACTTCAGAGTGAAGTATTCATCAAAGCCCAGACTCATGCACCCCCCATGCACAATGATTTTATTCTCCTTATATAGGTTTACCCTTTTTCAATACCATGAGCCAAAACCACATCTCATCCGATGGTATTCTTGGACGGGATCAAATAGACAACCCAATGCTCAATACAATGGGTCAATACCATGGTAGTAACCCTTGGTTTTACAAATTTAGAGCGCAATTGAGCATACGCGACTTGGCACGTACTTTTCCGCGTGCATACGCTACTTCTCCTAGACAAACCGCGTATGCCTTAAGATACCTTGCCACCATCATTATTCTTTTATCTTGATATTTATTTTTACGGTATACCTTCCTTCTTGTAGAACATCAGATTTACATCATTAATGCATCAAGAACAACTTCATTAAGTAGGTTGCCATCATCTTCATCAAGTGGGTTGCCATCAAGGACAACACTCTGCATCATATTTCCAACACTCATCCGATTCGAATTAGATGGCTCACCTAATTGAAGGAAAGAATGCATTAAGTGAGGGTAATTTCGACTAGGAGAGTAATAATGAAGTCATAATGGGACCCTGGGGGCACACAGACCACTCTTATATTTCACATGTGACTTTTGTATGCCTCATTCTATTTAATGAGGGGTTACAGTACGATCACCTTCACTACTATTTCCTACAAATTGTTAGTGGTTGGTTTCTATTGAAGGGCATGAGCCGCCCCTAGATGGTAGCAACGTCTGGGGGTAGTGAAGAACTTGTATTCTCTCAAGGTCAAATATGCATGCAAATATTTGAGGAGCAAGGAAATGGTTAGAGACTTGGTGGTTGATAAGGAGCATGAATTACCTCTCAACATGTAGCCTCAGAAGAAGCCTTAGAAAGTTGTGGAGTAGCCACAATTGGAAAAGTAGAGAGGAGGCTGAATGGAGATATCCACTCAAGTAGAGACCTGCGGTAGGTGGGAATTTCAAGCCAAGTGAGAAGAGGGAGCACATGTAGCCATACCTCCAGGTGAGAGATGGGGCAATGTGAAGCAATAATCCCAAGGGTGAAGAAATTTGGGTAAGGTAAATTGAGATGTATTTTCTCATGGATCATTGCCTTGCTATGGGGGCCCACAATATACAGTAGTCGGATGGATCAATGGCATTTGATGCAGTCATATGCCATAGTGACAAATGAAGAGACTAGAAGCATTTAGATACTGGTGAGCGCAATGCAGATTTGACAAAAGTGTAGATGGCACAATGCAAAGTCAGCAGCAGTGAGGAATTTTCAGTAGAAAGTGTAGTAGCTAGTAGCAGTTAGAGACTCGGGTGACAGATGCATCATATTTGTCACAGTTGATTCAGTTTATTTTATTTATTTTTGGATTTTTTTTCAGTTGTATATGTCGCAGTAGAAACAAAAACAAAGAGAAGTGTTGCATGCAAAACATTCCAAAGGTACAGGATCGCGATATAGTTGAATTCCTTTCTTTTTTAGAGGGAGTGTTGAAAATGGAAATAAGAAATCTTGAAAATGGCATCAAGAAGGATTTTAATTTAGTTTTCCCTTGATTAAATTAGAATAAATTGTAATTCCACATCACATACTAGCTTGTACGAGTTAACTAAGTTATGATGACTTAGTTTTTCTAGTTAATTTGAGTTGAGGGTCAAACTAGAGGCATCTAGAGTGTTTCCTACATTATAGGAGCCCTGGTTGAGTTTACTTTGAGTTATAAATAATTAACTCAAATATTTTAGTTTAATTCAGTTAAGCTAGTTCTAACTAATGAAGGAACTAGTAAGACGTTAAACAATGTGGTGTCACTTCATGTGTTCAACCAGTTAACAGATATTTCACTCATAAGTAACTCATGCATGTTAAATCTGAGAAAGAACCAGTTGATATTGGAGTTCAAGGGCAGTGTATTATCAGTTGTATACTTATCCAAATTATATTATAGGTGGTGCATGTAGTTAGAGGAAGGCCCCTAATGGATTGCACAGTATGGATTGGGAATTTCCCTAGTTAATATAACCTGATTACCCAAGGAAACTGTTCAAGGAAATAAGGATCATGGAGGGCAGAAAATTGGTTAAGTATTGAACCAGGCTTGTCTAGGAATCATTGAGACAGATAGAGATAGTGTAGAGGTTTCTCAGCTTAGAGAAAAAAATTGTAGTCTTCTCATATTCTTTGACTTATGAAATATACAGATATCGAGGGTTTTATTTGAGGCTTTCCCTAGGAAAATCTTTGTGTTGTGAAATTTAAATTCTTTCTCTTTCATGTTTTGTGATTTCAAGATCTAAATTGGTTTCCGCAATTGGTAGAGTAGATTCAAGTATAATATTTTAGAATATTACAATTATAGTTGAATCTACGTGGATTTTATCCAGATATTTCAACTCTTGGAAAGTCTTAGAAGGGCTAGGCTAACCAAGTCATCTTCTGCAACATTAACACCAACCCCTCCAGGTTTGTTATGAACTTGTGTGAACCTGCTCAGATACTGCGAAATAGTTTCATCATTCCGCATCTTGATATTTTGAACTTTATCTTTGAGTGCCAACTTCTTGTGGTAACTACTATTCTCAAACAATTTTTTCAGTGCTTTCCACATTGTGAAAGGAGTTTCTTTCGCATGTATATTTTAGACTGTGATATCACACTCCCTGCAAGATTATTCTCCTCACCTTGTTTACATATTTCTTCCACTAAGAAAGGTTATAGGAATCATATTCCTGTGGTTTTGTAACATTTATCTTTATGTATTCTAGTCATGCAATGTCATCCAATAATGCCTCCATTCAATCATTCCATTAAATGAAATTAGAGTTGCCTTCCAAGGCATACCCTAGCCTCTACCCATTGAAGGTCATCTTAAAAACTTTATAGATATACCGCTACACTAAACTGGAAATTTGAGCCTCTTGAGAAAAAAATTCAAAATTCCTACTCTAGTGTGAATCCTGATATGATACCATGTAGAAATGATGATGTGTATTTGCAACTGCTGATGAAATTTTAATCAAAATCACAAGACACAAACCTACTCGACTACTTTGCGGAATTCAATTCAAAATTTAGAACATCAATCACAAACATGCAATTAAAAAGAACACACATGCACACAATATTTTTCCAGGGAAAGAAATATGCTAAAAAAACCTTTTTCTACTTGCATTGATATGATGAATAGAGATGTATTACAATTTCTAGATCAATCTGAGCTCAACTTGCAAGTGAATAAACTATCTCTATGCTTACTGAGAAGCTCTAACCTAGACATAGTCAATTTTTGCCTCTACTTGAGCCCCTATTTCCTTGCGCAATTCCTAAGGAAATTAGACCCCTATTATTTAGGAAATTCCTCCAAAATTATTGTGCAATTCCCAAGGTTAATCATATAACTACATGCAACACCTGTACACTCAAGACTAGTCTACAACTGATGTTACAATTCTTTGGAATCTTCACCAAAGATGGGGAAATCAAAGTGTATGCATGCACTAGCTATTTTGGGGTTATTGATCAGTTACCTAGATGATCATTGAGTTAGACTAAAGTTCCACAACACAACTGATCTTCCACTAGTTCCTCCAATAGTTAGAACTAGTTTAACTAAAAACAACTTGAAATAACTGACCTTGATTGCTACAAATTATAAATCACACATGCTTAACTGAAATCTAACTCCTCTAACTCAAATTCACTAATTTTACTGAGTGATAAGAGCCATGTCACCTCAGTTAACTACATCCAAGTTGTCTGTTGATGTGGAAATTTGAATTTTCCCAATTTGACCAAGGAAAAATCAAATTGAGAATTTATTGCTCCATTTTTCAATAGCATATTTCTATGATGCTAAGTCTATCGTAAAACAAATAAAATCTATTATTTCTAATCTCATTTCATCTAGATTTAAGGTGACAAAAAAAAATTCACCTAGAAAGCTTATAGATTATCACTAGACCAAAAAAGGAAGGTGGTTGGGGACTTAAGAATATAGAGTTATTTGGAAAGGAACTAGCATTGAAATCCTTATCGAGAGGTTGTATTCTAGACTAGCTAAAGGATAATTACAAGCCCACCACACATATTTATTTTATATGGAAATCACTTTTTAAGATAAGACATTGGCTTGTAGATAATGTTGTCTGCGGAATTGGAGATGATACTTCAGTAAAAATTGGTATAAATGCATTTGCAGGGTCCTATTTATATTATTTTCTTCCAGCTCAACTTTCAAATCTATTATATAAAAAAGGATTTATTTTTCTGAATCAAATTTAGAAGCCTCTTCCTAGGACTGGTGGGGATAGATGGTTGAATGTGGTGGATTTGGGTCTAATAGGTATTTCGACATTGTTATGGAAGCATTATTTATAATATATGGAATAGGAAGGGGTCATGGTTTCATTTTCATAAGATAGTCTTATATGGAATGGTATCTCTATAGATGGTAATGTGAATTCCAGGGAAGAAAACCTTCACATTGCCAAAGCTCAATCAACTCAAGAAATATTATGGTGGTTTCCAAAAATATGGAAGTGGAAAGTCCCAAATAAATTAAAAGGTTTTGGGTTGTTCTGTTTGATGAACAAAATTCTCACTTAGGAGATTATGAAAAAGAGGTTGTTGTGTACCAGGTAGATGTCCTTTATGCTAGCTGGAAGATGAATCTATTACTCATATCTTTCTACAGTGCCATTTTCTCTAAGTGTGTGGATTTTTGTTATGAATTTTTTACAACTTAACTTTGAATGGGATAAGACATGCATGTAGAGTTTTCTAAAGGACTAGTATGATAAATACAAGGAATATGTTGCACTTCCTATATACCTTTTGGTGCATTTGGAGGAACATAAATTCTATTTTCTTTGAAGGTAACGTTAGAGGTATTAATATACCTTGTCAAAATATTAAATGATTTTATAATGATATTTGTCTTATGAAACTTTCTTCATCCACCATATTTTTTTGTGTGCCTGGAAATTTTGCACAATATCCGATGCGTACCTTTGATGGAGCGACTCAATCAAATATGGTTGGATGTGGAGCCACCTTACACTTGGATAGTAGCCATTATTACAAAAAATTTAGGGAGGAAGTAATGGTACAAACACAAAGGAAGAGATTTATGTGTTATGGGGTATTCTACATTTTTCAAGGTCTTTGGTCATTTATTCAATGCACATATTTGGGGATTCTAAAAATGTTGTTTCATGGGAAAAAAACACTATTGATATTAATGCTTCACATCTTGATCATGAGAAAGAAAGTATTTATGGGTTGAGGGATTCATTCAAACATATTACCTTCACACACATATTTCGAGAGATCAATTATGAAGTGAATACACTCAATTGGAGTTGAACTTGGACACATTTACATGAAGGAGATCTTCAATGGAGAAAGCATCGACTTCATTTCTTTTCCTTTTTCACAATATGATCTTAGACTTGTTCTCAGACTTGTTCTCTTGTTGATGTTGTTTTATTCTACTATATTATGGTTTTCTAGAATTTTATCTACAATGAAATCCATTTGCTATCTGCCAGTATATATGAAGAAATATGAAATATGTGCATATTATATATGTAAAACACTTATATTAATGTAAGTCCAATTTTTTTATAAAAAAAGAAACATTCTAATTAAATTTTATTAGTCTCTACTAAATCAGGACTCTAGCAATTGATTTGCCTATTGATAATTATTATGTTAGCATTAACTAATGCAACTTATAATGTTTAACTTCGAAAAATCAATATTTATTTTTCAATATTATTAAAAAAATTATTTTCCAAACATTTGATTGGACCATAACCTAAAGGTCTTATTATAGCTTCCTCACATATTTTATGCTATCGGCATAGATCCATCTTAACTTTTCATCTACCAAGGGTAGAGAGGGATCAAATATTTTTTCACTTTAAAAGAGGTTTGCATCTCAAGAAATTTATTCCCTCTTGGGCTTGGTAGATCTCGAGTTAAGATAGACCTAGGATAGTTTAATTATTAGTCATAATTAATTATAATTATTAATTTTATTTTTTGATATAGGTGGATATCGATGGCCACCCACCTTCTCCATTTGGACCCGCAGCATCAATTCTTCCAGTTTTTCAGCTTCAGCACAACTTACTATTTTTAGCAGGTTTTCGGGTCCTGCACTCTTGGAGCCGTTTTGGGGACTTAATGATTAAGGTGGATATTGGTGGCCACCCAGTGAGTCCAATTAAACCCCCACCATCAGTTATTTCAGTTTGTAATTTTCAGCGCAACTTACTATTTATAGCAGTTTTTCGGGTCCTGAACTTCCGGAGCTGTTTTGAGGCCCTAAACGACGCTTTTTGGGAAAACAGGGAGCAACATGGGTTGTATACCAATGTTTCTCACTCAAAAGTTGTAGTCCTCGGATGGATATTTCTAACGAGCTATTGAGCGCGTCAAACGGAGATTGGATGCCAAAGTTATGTCCTCGGGAAGTTGAAACACCAACTTACCCAAACGGGGCCCACAGTTTTGGCACTTCATCTCCTAGGGTTAGGTTTTTGGACGTTTCCGATTTTACATTATTTCTCAACAATAAATAGGACTTATAGCCTCATTGTAACATAGTTCAGGGGGCTGGGAGCCGACACATTTCTTCTCAGAGATAAGCACTACCAGTGCCCTAGCTCACCACATCTCCATCATGTCTGCATTGTAACACAATTCAGGGGCTGGTAGCCGATACATCTCTTCTCAGAGATAAGTGTTGCGAGTACCCTAGCTCATATATTTCCAATCTGTCTATACTAGGCTTGCGAGCCTCAATGTAACACAGTTCAGAGGCCTGCGTACACCACATCTCTTCTCAGAGATTCGCTACCAGCACCCTACCTTGTTTCCATTATGTTTGTAAGATTATTTAAGTCATTCTTTGATTATAATACAATGAAGCATTACTTCCACTGAATCTCTGTGTTTATGGTTATATCTATATTCTGTTGCGTTCCTGCATAAATCCGGATCATGTTTCCTCTTTTTTAAATTATTTTTATTTTTATTAATTTATTTTTACATATTCAAAATGCTAAATATTACATCTCTATCATACTGGGATCAAATGTTTACATAAGAGTTAATTTTATGAACCTCAAATATAAATAAAAATTTTAATAGAAAATGGATTGGGTGAGGGGAAATCTTGGATAAAATATAATATTATAGTATTATATATTAACCAATATTTATTACCACCCCACCCAATAAAAAGTGGCCATTGGTGGGGGGAAATACTAATTAAAATGTAATATTATTACATTTTACCTAATATTTTTTTGTCACCCCCAACCTAATTTCACTCAATATTTCCCCTCACCCCACTATTTTTATAGTCCAGTTTGTTTACTTTTAAATTTCAAATATAAATAGAAATTACAATAAGAAGTGGGCCACTTGAGGGGAAATATTGGGTAAAATGTAATATTATAGTATTATATTTTACCAAATATAACCTAGTAAAAAGTGGATGGAGGTAGGAAACAATATTAGATAAAATGTAATAATTACATTGTACCTAATATTTCCCCCACCTCCTCCCCTCACCCCAGCTCACTTTCATAATTAAGTTTAGTCATTTCTAAACTTACTATCATAGATCCATCAACTCTATAGAATCATTATTACACATAAATTAAGAAGATATATTATAGATATTATATTAAAGTGTTTGTAGAAAATATATCAACAGGATTCAAACTGATCTTGTAATGTACTAAAAAAAATACTTAATCGCTCTACAAATTGCGGTAACCAATTATGATCGCACAATCACATAACAAGTAAGAGAAAGAAATAATCAACTTCACAACAAAATATGTATATGGGGAAAGCAACTATTCAAAACCTCGCTATATATATATTGCTTAAAGTAAATATCATGAAACAATACAATGTTATCTCTCCTCCTGAGAAACCTCTGCACTCTACTGACTATCTCACTTTGATCCTACTCGAATCTGACTTACGATATAAGCAAATTTGGTCCAATATTTAAACTTTTACTTTCCTAGGTTTGGCCATTCTTGGGATAATTGAGCCCCTATTAATTAGGAGAATCCAAATTAATCCAAATTAATGATTGCGCAATCCTTCCAAGCCTTCCTGATGACCTCATGAATGACCTGTACATTTTTCTAATTATACAACTGATAGTTATCTTCCCTTTAACCTCAAACTCAACTGGGCCTTCCTTAGAACTGACATGCAACAACTATTGATAGCGAATTATCAATTAACTGAAATATCACTACTTGTGAATTAAATAAGATTTAATTCATTGGACCTCTCACTAGCTTATCTCTTTAGAAGAAGTTAAATTGATTTTAACTCAATTAATTGAGTTAAATAATTACAACTCACAAATAACTATAATTGGACCCCCTAAAATCATGGGATAACTCTACATGTTTCCTCTCTTACCTCTAACTCGAATTTCCTAAGCTATCCAAGTCTTCCTGAATCAATTAACTAACACAAAGTGTCATGAGATGAAATTACAATTTTTCTTCCAATTTAATTAAGGGAAAATTAAATCAAAAGCCCCCTATGGTACCATTTATGGGTGCCATTTATGGATTCCATTTTCACTATTTCTTGTTTCCAATTTCAACGCTCCCTCTCAACAAGAACGAAATTAAATCTATCTCGATCCAGTACCTTTAGGATATTCTACATGGAACACTTCTCTAGTGTTGTTTTCTCCTGCAACTCTTGAAACTGAAAAGCCTCAATTTTTTTTTGAATCAATATGATTTATCTCTCATGAGAGTCTCTGACTGCTACTAGTTACTGCATTTTCTACTGAAAACTCTGCGTTGTTTCTGACTCTGCATCTGTGCTCTCTGCACTACTGCGAACTCTAATATTCTCTCCAATATCTGACATCTGTCACTCTGATTTTTGTCTTTCTGACTTTTGACTGCATCAATCACTACCGATCCTTCCTGCTACTATCTACTGTGGGTTCCCCGTAGCCAAGTATGATCCATGAGACACGACATCTTAATGTATCCTGCCCAAATTTATTCTCTTGGGATTATGTCTTCACATCACCCCACCTCTCACCTAGAGGTATGGCTGCATGTGCTCCCTCTAACCATATCACTCGAAATTTCCCCCTCTTGGAGGTCTATGCTTGAGTGGATGCCTCCAGTCGGTCTCCTCTTTGCTTCTCTAATTGTGGCTGCTCCACAACCTTCTAAGATTTGTTCTGAGGCTACAAGTTGAGAGGTAATTTAGGCTCCCGTTTAATCACCAAGTCATTAACCTCTACTTTTATCCTCAAATATTTTCATGTATATTCGAACTTGAGAGCATACATGTTCTTGACTCTTACACTGATTTGTTTCACTCGTCCCATGGCAATGTGTCTAAGGAACACCTTTCCTTTTCTAAATATGAAATCATAACCACAGTCTTCCAATATTGCTACAGAGACAATATTATTCTTTAGTCTTGGAGCATGCAAAACATTTGTCAGTCTGAGAGGGGATCCAGACTCCCTCTGAAAGGTAATTTTACCTATGTCGGTCGCGCTATACCTCCCATCATCTCCAAAGTCTATGTTTTGCTAGAGGTCCTTCTCCTCCAAGTCACTAAAGAGATCTCTATTCCCTGTCATATGGAACGAGGCATTGCTGTATATATACCACATGAATCCCATTACAATGTTGTCCATGCATGCTATGAGAGTAAAATCAAGCTCGAATGATGAAAATAGTGCTTCACTTGCTGCTACAATTACATGCTCCTTCTTGCTTGCCTTCTGTGGACATTTTGAGGCATAGTGATCGTGCTCATGACAGTCAAAACAATTGACCTTGGAAAATTCCTTCTTTCCCTCTTCACCTTGGGACTTATTTCCCTTGGATTTCTTGCCTTTTCTGACCAATGCAAAATATTCTTCTTTTTTTGTGTCAGAGGTCCCGTCTCTAGTGTTGCGCCTTATCTCTTCTATTACCAAGTCATACCAAAAACGCTCCCAGTCTGGTAGCTTCTACCTCCCATTGACAGTGTCCTGGTAACTATTCCAACTCTTGGGAAGGGATATAAGTTCTAAGCTCACCAAATCATCTTGGACTACTGTCACACCAACACTTCCAAGCTCATCTCGACATTGAGTGAACTTCATCAATTATTTTGGTATCGTATCTCCCTCTTCCATCTTGATCTTTCTGAGCTTGTCTTTCATTGCCAACTTCTTGTGGTCGTTGCTATTCTAAAATAGATATTTCAAGGCTTCCCACATCGCATATGGATTTTCCTTTCCATGGAGAGTAGAGACATTATGATTTCGAACTCCCTCTAATAATATCCTTCTCACCTTTGCCACATTCTTCTTCCAAGCATCAAGTTGTTGAGCATCTACTATAGCAGGCTGAGGAATATCAATGTCAATGATTCCCTTCAGTCCATTTTCCTCCAACACTGCCTCCATCCTGTCCTTCCATGCTATGTAATTCGAATTTTCCTCAAGTACATATTCGAGTCTTAAGCCATTGAAAGACATCTTGATCTACTGTTGGCCCGGAAGAATGAATCTATATATTTGATGTGCCTGTTCAACACAAACTCAATTTCTTCTCTTCTATTGTGATTCCTGTCACTCTGATACCATGTATAAAATCTATCAATGGGATTCAAACTAATATTGTAATGTACCAAAACAAAATACTAAATCCTTCTACAAATTGTGGAAACCAATTATGATCGCACAATCACATAAAAATTAAGAGAAATAAATAACAACCACACAACACAAGATGTATCTGGGGAAAGAAACTTCTCAAAACCCTGCTATATGTATATTTCATAAAGTCAATATCATGAAAAAATGCAATGCTATCTCTCCTCCTGAGAAACCTTTGCACTCTGTTGACTGTCTCACTATGATGCTGCTCAAATATGGCTTATGATCTAAGAAATTTTGGTCCAATATTTAACATTTTTCTTACCTAGGTTTGGCCTGCCTTCCTTACACATTCTTCGGTTAATTGAGCCCCTATTAATTAGGAAAATCCCAATTAATTATTGTGAAATTCTTCCAAGCCTTCTTGATGACCTCATGCATGGCCTGTACAATTTTCCAATTATACAACTGATAGTTATCCTCCCTTTAACCTCAAACTAAATTCATGAGACTTCCTTAGAATTGACATGCAACAATTGAATTATCAGTTAGGTGATTGATCACTACTTGTGAAATAAATCAGATTTAATTCACTGGACGTCTCACTAGCTCATCTCTCAGTTAGAACTAGTTAAACTAATTTTAACTCAATTAGTTAAGTTAACTAATTACAACTCACAAATAATTGTAATTAGACCCCCTAAAATCATGGGAGAACTCTACATGCCTCCTCTTTGACCTCTAACTCAAATTTCCTAAGCTAACCAAGTATTCCTGACTCAATTAACTAATACAAGCCATCATGAGATGAAATTGCAATTTTTCTTCCAATTTAATTATGGGAAAATTAAATCAGAAGCCCCTTATGGTACCATTTCTTGGTGCCATTTTCTGGGTTCCATTTTTGGATGCCATTTTCACTGTTTCTTGTTTACAATTTCAACCATGATTACCTAAGAAGCCATTAGAATGAAGGAGCAACTATTTTTTTTGTACAGTGGAAAATCCTGCTTAACCCTGCTCTTCTTAAAAACACCTTTCTGAATCATTGGATAACCTTTAGGAGTGTGATGTGTAAGTCTGGCCATTTATAGAAAGCCACATGCATCTATAGCCTTCGATCCTCTCTTCCCTCGCCATAATGATGTGGGAAATAGCTGCATCAAATAATTTTCAAACTATTTATATTCTATTGGATAACCTAGGGATACACAATAACATAAATCCATTCTCAGAAATTATATACTATTTTCTTCCCATATTCCCGGTCTTGCAGTAAATCAACTCTATAAAATTGGAGGGTAGATTTTATTAAAAAAATTTAAATAACCTTTAACTAGACCCCAACAATACTCACATATTACTCTTAGCCAAAGAAAGACAACCCTTGCAAGGATGTTTGATGTATTCTCTCATCTCAGACCTCTTTCTCATGCATACAATTGAAACTCTCAGGATTGATTAGCTACTCAAGACCCTACATATCTTAAAATAACCAACATAGATCCATCTTGAGCATAGATCTAACACTAGCCGAGAAGGATCAAATTTCTTTAGGTGCAAAGTTATTTTAGAGTGCAAAAAATAATGTGTAATTTGTTATTATTTAAATTGTATTTTTGAATGTTATAAAGATTACATAACATGTGTATTGAGCCATTTTATCAACTTACATTAAATTAGTTTTTTTTTATTAATATATTTTCAAGTAAAGTTCAATATTAATTCATATTAAAATATTTTATTCATAACTCACATTGGATGTTTTATTCTATACAACATTAAAATATTTTATTTTAACTTTATATATATATATATATAAAGTTGATATCACCTGTTAAAATAGTTTTGAAAAATATAAGGTTTTAACATCTTACTCACATATTTTATTTTTATTTTAAGACGGTTGGACATACACTTACACATTGCCTTCACACTAGGTTCTATAATGAGCCTATGGGCTCAATGAATCCAGATAAGAACCTTGAGGTTGTAACCCTAAACTCTAAGATATACTAAATAATTAATGTAGTTAGGGTGCAAAGCTATGAAGCTTTTGTTATCATCAAATTGAGTTCTTGTTGGGATTTTTCAATGGTCAACTTGGAGTAACTCTTTCAAACCGCTTGCAATTGGAAATTAGCCTATCCAGTGTGAGAGGGATCTCTCAAAAGAAGAATAAATGATTTTCAATGAAGTTTAAAAGCAGATGACTATCTCTGATGGTTTCTTTTTTGGGTGTTTATGTGTTCAAATTAGGTGAATGATGCAAGGAATCACTACCATTGGGCATGGAATCATTGTAAACCTCAATTATGAAACAACAAATGTCATGGAAGCCAAGGCACTTATATTCTTATCAAATCACACATAAAGGGAAAACTTAACAAACTACACGTGTATAGGAAATTGGAGCATATTACTGAATTCCAAGTGATTACACATGAGCCACTGCATAAAGATCAAAAGGAATAAGATAAAAAAGAATAGATAATAACATACAATGAATCTTGGGTCTGAAACAAGCTGCTGCAAAAGTATATTACTGATAGTGAAAGATTACAATAGTAGTGCATACATAACATCTCCAACCCATTCTATTTCTAAAACTATCTCATTTATATAGTTAGGACTGATACAAATGATTTTCCACCTTGCTAGCTTTGAATTACCACCTCAGAGACCTATTTCAAACATGATTCCATCACTTGGAAACTTCCTAGTGATATTTCTGTTTTGCAGAGTTTGAATACAAAATGGACTCTTCTTTCATTAATAGTTCAACAAATCCATTTAATAGCCATTATCAACTACAACCAACTAGTTTTATGAGTGTACTGGAGTGTTGATGTGTCATTATGCCACGTGGATGTTGAGCTGGACCTCCTCCAAGTCAAGTTTTACAATTCTTTCATAAATCTGGTTAGTGAAAATTCTGAAAAATAGGCTTCCAATATGAGTGTATAATTTCCAAACCCTGATGGATTTGCAGAAAATGAGAGAGGTTTTTGTAGATGGGCCTGTTCTGAAGAAAAAAATATTTCATATTTCTAAAATCATTTTTCATTTGGTCAGAAATTAAACTTGAAGTTGACTGCTAAAACATTCATGTACAAAAAATTTTGTAGCTCTCATTTCGTAGCAAACTCCAAAATCCACCTTTTTCATAACCTTTGACCTTTCTGACTGTTGGAGAATCTTCCTTGGGGCTAATGAGATAAATAAAAATCCTTTCCCTTCTTAGATCTTCATAAAAATTATTTTTGAAGAAAAAAAATCCTACAGAAATTTCGCAGTGCATTTTGAGCTTTAAACCTGGAAGGCACTGCAAAAACACCTAGTTTGACAGTAGATTTTGAAATTTTCAATTTCTGCCTTCAATAATGTCCATGGTTGTGTGAGATGATAGGATGAAACATGATAAACAAAATTTGGTTTCAAAATACCTCTTATCCTCCTCAAGAAACAACTTTTTTACCTTCAGCAAGTTCATCTACCAATAAAAATGACTTTGTTTTCTGAAAAAAATAGCGCTAAGAGATGAGCTCCTATATCTCTCTCCTTGATATATTTTGAAAAACAGGAGATTTTTTTTGTAAATAAGCTCATATTGAAGAAAAAAATCTCTTGGATTTTTGAAAAACATCTCCAGTTGTCAGGAAACTACATTATAAAAACATGTCTAAAACAGGTAGAAAACACACTCTGAAAATAACGTCTAAAGACCTCTTCAAATATCCAAATTGAAAACACCTTTTAGAAAAGTGAAAGAGATTTTTGTTCCTTTTTATGTTCTTTAGAATAAAATCTCTCAATTTCTTATAATTATCCTATGTTTTCCCACAAACTGCTCTTCAAGTTGACTACTCAAAGAACCAAAAAACAGATAAATCCCTTTGTATCTTCTTGTAAAAGCTCCTCTACAACACTAGGGTCTTCCATGACCAAATTTTATTCTATAGCTTCATACTTGACCACTGAACCTCCCTTTATCAGTCTTCTTCTACATGTCTATCTCTTTTAACACTATGTTGGTCTTCTTGAACTATGACACCTACAAGGAGAAAAACTAAACGACAAGTTGCTTGCTACGAGACTAGAATTTTTAGAGGTGATAATGGATTGATGCATGCAAATCTCTAATGAAATATGACAAAGAGGTGCTTGATAATAATTTTTAAAAATGGAATTCGAATGTGGAGAGAATGATGACAAATGAGGGAGTGGAAAGAAATGATGGGTGGTATTTACTCTTTTGCATGCTTGAATGATTATGAAAATAAATTGTATGACCTAACCTTTACCCTAAACCACTAAATAATTGGCAGGTCATCATCCCATTCATTTTTGTAGAAAAACATGATTTTGCAGTGTTCTCAGTTATAAATTTGTCAGATTTGCTGCAGAATGATCAGGTGATTTCACAACAAAAATCCCCTGTTTTGCATAGAATTCACTGTGGAATCAGGAAAAATCAGACATGTGGCTAAAAACGAATTTTAAACCAATGCATGTGAACCTAAAGTGAAACTTGATAGATATGACTGAGATGACATGACTAATGAAGTGTTTTGGACTTAGGATAAATACCATTTCATGAATTTTTCATCAATTTCATGAATCAAACTTATGAGATAAAATGAAACCTAGATGAGTGACCCTATCAATCAAAAATTGAAAACCTATATGTGATAACAACTTCTACACATATATGCACGTTATGTATCGATAAAATATGGCATAATCAAATTAATGAAAGATGTCCTGGTTATCTCTACTCCGAGAGGCTACACCAAGAGGGACCGCATCCACAAGTCGCTCTACATTCTCATTAGAGATCAAACAATATATATGTTACATGAAAATAGGGAAGTTAGAACCAATATCTAAGAAATAGGAACAAACTCCTAATCTAAGGTTCACGTGAACCGAATCTCTCTAGTATAGTTTCTTCATTATCTTCAACACTCCCCCTTAATGGAGAAAGGGTTCACAAATATTCCTAACATGTCCCTAAACATCTCAAATTTAATTCTACCAAGAGGCTTAGTAAAAATATCGGCAGCATTATCACAAGTATTACAATATTCAACATGAATATCTTCTTACTGAAATTTCTCCCCGACGAAGTGTAATTGTGTATCAATGTGCTTAGTGTATTTATGAAACACCAAATTATTTGAAATTTTGATGGAGCGCTGGTTATCACATCTGATAACTGGTTCAAATTTTTATTCTTCTCCTACATCTTGGAGAACTTTCCTCAACCAAACTTCCTCACAAGTCGCTGCACACATCGCTTGGTACTCTGATTCCACTGAAGATAAGTGTTGGCTCAAAAAGGTGACTGTTATAGGTAACCTTAATGCTTCATATTAATCATCAACCTAGGGAAAGTTTGTTTATTTCAAGAATGCAAGAAAAATATATGTGATTGAAATCAAAGGTCAACTACTCTAGATCGTTGCAAGAAATATTATCTAATTCTGGAAGTTCAATCAATCAATTCAAAAGTAAACTATGAAATACTTCACACCAATCAAAGGATGAAACTCTAGTATGATCTTAGGTAGAAAGTAAACACACAATGCTGAAATTAAATATCTTTTGCAACTGAACATCAAGCTTAATGAATTGAACAACAATAGAAAAGGAATACTTATTAAATTGAACAACAATAATATATTAACATTTTGCAATGGAATTCTCTATAATTCAATTAATAAAAACCTTCAGAATTGAACAAAAAACCATACGTTCACACTTGCAATGGAAAACCTCAAGAAATAATCAATGTGCAGAATTGAACAACAACGACTAAACCACGCTAAAATCAATCTAATGAATGTAAAAACATCACTCAGAAGTAAAGGAATATTAATGATAAATTCAACCTATTTGAAAATGAATTGTAACAAACCACACTTGCGATTACTGAATTGAATGGTAACTCTACAAAGCATAAAGAATAACTAAATTAAGAGAATCATTAAATAAACATATAACACAAAATAGCAGGAGAACTCCCAGGGACTAGGCCCGTAGCCTCCAAAAGTCTTCTACCAAAAATACTCAGAATCCTCTTATAATGAAAATGCTAACTCTTTCATTAATCAATAAAATAGGTACATCATCACGAGTTCATAGAATCTGTCTGAATAATAATTTTTATTACAGAAAATTACAATACACAGGAAAAATCTCTCTTGTTCTCTTTCACCTATAGCCTTTTATAACTTAAGGAAAAACAAAACAGAGAGTAAAGAATACTGAGGATCAGAAGATCCTGAGGCTTTGTAGTCTTCAGTCAAATGCTTCAAATATAGTCGTGTCTTTTCACCTCTTGTTGATTTTCAAGAACCAAATGTAATTGCATTTTCTTTTCTTGACTACTGTTGTTTGGTCGTTTGGTCAGCAGTTAGTTTGTTCATATTCCCTATCAATAAATACAAAAAAAGTTAGTTTTTATACTATTAAATACATTTTTTATTAATAATTCATTTTACCCTACTTTTACATTATTCTCCTTTGAATTATTTCTAAAATGAAGGAAAACATATAAAATTTAATAATAAATCATGCTAAAGATAGGGGTAAAATTTACCTTTTCCTTGGCCCAACATACTCCCCTACTTACCATTTTGCATGTCCTCGTTCAAACAAATGATTGAGGTGTAGTTGAGTTAAGGAATAGGTAGGATATACTTCTTTCTTGCAAAGTCTAAAACCATGCTTTTGTTTTACTTTTGCAAATTCTAAGTTTGTATGTCCCTATGGTAATTCATAATCATGGTGATAGTCTGGAAGAGGGTACCATATGATGGGGCATCTATATCTGCATGCTATCCATGTAGGGCCCATCTTTCATTAGGGAAATTTTGAGGTCTAAAATTGGCCTCCTAAGGAAATTATAAAATAATAGTGGAAATAATAAAATAATATTTGATTACATCATCAAATTTTAGAGAGAAAAAAGAAAAAACTACTTTTTCAACTCCTATTTTCAGCTTATATCCCAAAGTTTTTACTCAAATTTCAAGTAGGAGTACTCGTTGGATGAAAAATTTAATTCCTCATCCAAGGAGTACCCATGTTGCATACTTTCAATGGGTCTTGCTACATGAAAAATGAGAAATATGTGAAAAACGCGATTGCAATCACATTTTTTTATGTATTTCTCATTTTTCGTGTAACAGGGTCCATCAAAAGTATGCAACATGGGTGCTCCTTGGATGAGGAATTAAATTTTGCATCCAACGAGTACTCCCACTCAAAATTTGAGTTAAAACTTTGGGATATAAGTTGAAAATACGAGTTGAAAAAGTAGTTTTATTATTTTATCATTTTTTAGTCTTTTTACCCTTTTACTTGAAAAATGGTGAATCATCCCCCATGGCTGACATCATCATCTTGAATTCTATTGGTTCTTATAAAGTTTATTTTTGTAGTACATTTTTCTTAGGAGGCCCATTTTAGACCTCAAAATTCCCCTAATGAAAATCAAATTGCTATACAGATGAAAACGAGAAGCAACAACTTTAAAATTCCTGTAACAAAATCGCTCTCGATTCTTAATGTTATTGGTAGAGGCTTGCCATATTTGTTTAGATACTAATAAAGCTTCGTCCTGAATATCTTGGAAGTATGTTTTCCCATTCTGTACAATATCTTTGTGAATTGGCCCTAGCTTGGCTATCACTCCTTCTCATTGCGTAAATATCTTATGTTGAGTGAATAAATGTAGAGGTTTTGTAGGTTCCCCTCTGACCCATAAATAAAACCAATGTTCTCTTTTCTGGAAGATATTGTAGGCCTTAGCCCATCTAATCTGGTTTTTAGTAAAAGATAGAAAATCTTGGAATTGAATGTCCCCAATGAAGGGACTGGGGTTACTATATCTTTCCTCTTATAAAAAGAAATTGTGTAAGTACAATTTGCACAGAAGGTGTTGGAATTGTTCATCCTGATCATTACAACATTGGACAAATTCTTTAGTGGATTTAAATGTAGCAGGCTTCCCTGCTCTTACATCTTTAACCTTCAACAACAAATACCTTTCCACTAGAAATAAGGTATAATTGGTGGTCGGTGCTCTGCAAGACAACACATCTGAGTAAAGATAACATACAACACTGGTTTGTTTCTTAGCCTCTTTCAATTGAGCTTGTTCCCTTTTCACTTTTATTCCTTCTTCCCTGTGTTGGGCAAAGGTTTCATCTTCAGTTGTAGTAAGGTCATTAAATAATTTTAGCAATGCCTAATGTTCTTTTAAATGCACTACTTCTTTTTGATACAAAGCCAATTCTTGCTGCATTTGGATCAATTCATTGCGAAGCTTTTTATTGGCAGCTCTTTGTACCAAAGAAGTATAAGCAGGTGTTTCCTATGTTTGAGTTTCTTTGTCTTATGTAGGTCAAATCAGTCTGCACAAAGACTTCAATGACATCTATCGTTTGTGTGAAAAATATATTTGGGCTTCCACAGTATCTAATTATTTCTTAGGATTCTAGGCCTTGTCCACCTCTTTCAACCATTCCCTTAACTATTTCACTGTTTTTCTCAATTTTCTGCATTTCCTGCGCATTTTTCTCAACTTAGCCCATACTGATTTTTCCTTCAAAGGGGTTCTGGTAGGGGAAAATGCAACAACATCTTCGGGTTCAGGAAGGGTTGTGCCATTATTAGGGTTATCATTTAATGAAATAATGTTTTCTTTAAGCACTAAAGAGGTTGTGCCAACATTGATATCTTGGCTGGGTGGAGCAATATTTTCTTTAGGTGCCAGAGGAGTTGTATCAACATTTGTGTCCTATTATAATAAAATAGTATCCCCTAACTGGTTTCCAGAGTCAGATTATTTCTCTATTTGGTCTTCCTTATTCAAACATTCATTATCAGAGGAAGATAAGTCCCTCAAATCCTGAAATTCATCAGTGAAAGGTAGGATTTCAGTGTGACTAGAACTACCAACAGAGGCAGTCTGGTTCGAAAGATCCCTCTGCTCCTAAATTTTTTCCAATGGGATCCTAGCTTCAGAAGATGCTCTCATCTATTCTAATACTTGAGAAATTTCCTCCTCATAACCCTATAAAGGTGCATTCTGAGGGCTCAGAGGGGGTGTATAGGATGGCTCTGCTTCATCTGGAAATGCTGAGGTATTTTTCTGATGTTTGATTCTTTCATACCATCTCCATTTTACTGAACCTGAGGTCACGACATAGGTTCTCTTCCCTCTAACTTTCTTAGGGACTGGAATGTCTGTTCTTGGAAGCTCAATATTTGCTCTATCAGGATTTTCTTCAGGGGCAGGTAGGGCAGGATTGACAAAGATATCCCATGCTAACTGATATATGTTTAACTCATGAATTATAATCAATTTTATCAGGCCATGATGGATGAAAACGACCTGAGGGTTTTTATATTTCCTAATCTGAAAAACAGTGTCCTGCAATATAGAATTCAAGAAAAAGGTAAATTAACTGAAATCTTTTGTTTGAGTACAACTAACAATTTGAGTTGATGAGACTTTACCATGCCTTGGCGTCCATCACATGTGATACACTTTTGGATGATGACTATCAGTTATCACCAAGGCTACTTCAAGGATGCAGGGTCCATACCATTTCCTTTACATACCAATTTCTCATCTGGGTCCTGATATACTAACATTTCTTCTTGTATGAGGACATGTCTATCAGTCCACTTTTTCCCTTCCATTGGAAGTCTGGAGACCTCAGCAATTACTTCTTCGGAGACTGGTATAATTCTTCCTTTAACTATGGTGTTCCCTTCCTGCAGGTTTTGCAGAAATTCAATTGTTATCTCTATATCAAACCCTTGTAGCTTTTTCATGTATCAAATCCGACCAAATTGTTGGAGAATAGTGCGAGCCAATTCTGTAGCCTGGAATTTTGTGGGTTCATTGCGAAGAGAATTTCCACCATAGCTACTGTGTTTTCGGAATTGGTTTCTTCACCCTTCTGCATTCACTTCTCTTGGCTTTGTTAGTTAAAAACAATACAAACATTGCATGCGGCTCTTGTAAAATTTATTATTATAAATGTGATTGCATGACGTTAATGAAATGATTCTATTGTCCAATCAGCATATCCGAACAAAGCCTCATCATTAATTCACATGCCTATTTATTATAGATATTCTCACCCCCTCCAATGAGAGAAGGGCGTCCATGGCCTTTAAGCACAAGAAAAGAGGAAAGGTGGCATAAATCATGAATGCACATGAAATAGAAGTTAGAGGTTGGAAATCATCGCAAATGTACATCAGGTAGAAATAACCAAAAGGGAGAAAAGTGGAGGAGAAATTATTATGAAAAATATTTCCTATTTTGATGACATTATATGACGAAAGCATGACAGGTGACAGATTATGACTGATGCTGTTATCACTCAATTCGGCATAATGAAGATAATTCATCTAAAATCAAAGTTGATTATGCATATAGGTTATTATAATGATAACACTCAATCAAGTTGTGCATTTCCCTTCAGGAATGGATCAATAGGAGTTAGGGGCATGTAAAATAATTGGTTGTTGTAAAAAATACTCCAATACCACAAGTAGAGCCACTATTGCTAGCATGCGTCCATAGCCTCGAAAAGGTTGTTGTTTTAACCCAAAAAATTAGCCAGAATCCTCTATTTAAAAAGTAGAAACTTTGGTTTTGTGGAGAGACCACTATGCTGGTGTAGTGGCCAGATAGTCATAGTGCCACTCACGTGGATTTAACAGAGTGATCAAGTCAACTCGTGATGATACCTCCTGTCCTTCAAGGAGTTTTAGCTGTCGAGAAGGTCACTACCCTGGTGTGCTGGTCATTGTGGGAATGTCACCTATTATATCCTCATGATCATGGTAGGCTGGCTCGTAATGAGAGCCCCTATCCTCTCTTTTTTAAAAAAAAATTTGCATATAGAGATATATTTTATTTTTATTATAAATGGAGCGAGGCTCATTAACTCCTTAAGAGTTAGGGATGGTGTAAGACATAAAAAATAATGCCAATACAAATGATGCCCTTATTCCTATATCCTCATGCCAAATAGAATTACCACTTGAGAGTGTAAAAAGATAAATCAGCATAAGACTATGATAATGAATCGTGTGATAATATGTCTGAATATGAGATATCCAACCATTCATTATATAGATAAACCATGTCAGCTTTCTAAGTAAAGATATCCATCAAAATTTCAAAAGAACATAATATTAGTAATATCACTGCTTTTCCCTTATTTAGGTGCAAATTCCTCATTTAATAAAATGGTTTTTATGGCAAGAATGTGTAAAGGAAGAGTGGATATTAAAAGGAAAACATCAAAAGGAAAAAGACAAAAATTTTCTACTTTGAACAACAAATTTTGTTAAAACACAAAAAAACAAGAATGCAGTTGTTCAATGGGTTCAAACAGTAGCTGTCCAATTGATTGAACATCAGTTGTTCAATGGATTGAACAAAAAAATTAAAATTTAAGAAAACACACTTAAAAACAACTATTCAATTGGATTGAACAACAACTGTTCAATCAATTAAACAAACACTGTTCAATGAACAACATTTTTTTTTTTTTTTAAACACGCTAAAAAAACACATTTGTTCAATTGGATCGAATGACAACTGTTCAATCTATTGAACAAAAATTGTTCAATGGATTGAACAAAAAAAATATTAAAAAGAAAATGCGCTGAAAACAATTGTTCATTTCGTTCAAACAACAACTGTTCAATGGGTTTGAACAACAGATGTTCAATTGTTTGAACAACAAAACCAATCAAACACACGAAAGAAAAAGAGTGTGCCTGTTCATTTTCTTTGAACAAAAGTCATTCAGTCGATTGAACAACAGCTGTTCAATTGATTTGAACAGTAAAAACAATCAAAAGAGAAAGAAAATGGAATTCTTTTATACAATGATGAAAAAGAAAACTATAGATTACAATCAAATGCAGACATCATATATACACTATTTACAAAAAAAAAAGTAACAATTTTTTATGAAATTGAAGCTGTCGTGTCATTATTCCCTGCAGCTAAAATTTATATTGTGGGATCGTCACGCACCTGCTGGCATAAAGACTCTTTTGTGAGTGGTTTATGATAGAGGTGCACCTGGTGTCCATTTAATCGAAAGGAAGAGCCAAATCCATCCATGGTGGTTAAGGTAATGGTACCCTTGATGTGCACTTCTTGAATTTCATATGGCCCGAGCCACTTTGTTTGTAACTTACCTGGGAAGTCTTGGAACTTGGAGTCGTAGAGGAGTTCCCAATTCCTTTTTGGAACGTCTTATTTTTTATGAGGTTTTCATGCCACTTAGCCTGTTGTTGCTGAATAACTGTAGTGCGCTGTAGAGCAAGTAGTCATGCTTCATCTAATTCATTTATCTGTTGAAGTCTTTTAACTTGGGCCTCTATCAAATCCAACCCCACTTCCTGGGATTTTCTAAGAGTCTTTATATCAAATTCAATGGGAAAAATTGGTTCCTTTCCAAATACTAGGTGGTACAGAGAATATCCGATAGTGTTTTTCCAAGTTGTGCGATAAGCCCACAAGGCCTCTAGTAGTCTAGTAGCCCAATCATGGCGATGTGATGAGACTGTTTTAGTGATAATTGCCTCAATGAATTTATTGGTGCTTTCTACGTGCCCATTCGCCTGTGGGTGGTAGGGAGAGGTGACTCTATGAGTGACATGGTGGTTATGTAGAGTGGTTGTAATTTGATGTCTTACAAACTGTGCCCCTCCATCAGTTATCACTTCCCTAGGTAAGTCATACTGCACAAATAGATAAAAAAGAAAATTGATCACAGACTCTTATGTAGCTCTTGGAAAAGCCACTGTTTCTACCCACTTCGTCACATAATATGTGGCAAACAGTATTTCAGGAGATACAAGCTTTGGAGTTTTTATCCTTACAACACTACTAGTTTCTCCCTCTCCTTCTTTCAAATTGCAAGAATTTCCCTCTCTTGAAGGTTCATGACTCAAATGTTCTATAGTCTGGAAGCTCCATTCAGACCCTTGTGTTTCACTATGAATCTCAGCGTGGGCTATAGATGGTGAGGCTGCTTCCTAAGGGATTGTAGTAGGACTCTTTTCAGTAATGATTTTGGGTCCTGTAGATGCCTGAGATTCAGCTTTCCTTATGATTTCGTCTATGAATGTTGTTCTGCCAAGGACCACCGACCCCTTGGGTTTTGTGGATTTAGACGGGGGGTTTCAATCTAATTCTATCTTTTTATTCCCAGTCATTTATAAAAAAACAAACACATATCCTATTTAACCTTTGCACAATTGCTGAGAAGCGGGCTGGAGAGCAAGCTTTTTGCTTTCTAATACGCAGGTTCTTACCTCTCGTTTTCAATACCCAATTCTTTCATAGAAAAAGGAAAAAATAAAAATACATCACTCCTAAACACTCTCCCCGGAAACAATTCCAAAATGTTGGCTCAAAAAGGTGACTGTTAAAGGTAACCTTAATGCTTCACATTAATCATCAACCCAGGGAAAGTCTGTTTATTTCAAGAGTGGAAGCAAAGTATATGCAAGTGAAATCAGAGGTCAACTACTCTAGATCATTGCAAGAAATATTATCTAATTCTCAAAGTTCAATAAATAAATTCAAAAGTAAACTATTAAATACTTCACACCAATCAAAGGATGAAACTCTAATCTGATCTTAGGCAGAAATTAAACACACAATGTTGAAATTAAATATCTTTTGCAATTGAACAACAAGCTTAATGAATTAAACAAAAATACAAAAGGAATACTTAATAAATTGAAAAACAATCATCTATTAACATTTTGCAATGGAATTCTCTATAATTAAATTAATAACAACCTTCAGAATTGAACAACAAACCATACGTTCACACTTGCAATGGAAAAACTCAAGAAATAATCAATATGTAGAATTGAACAACAACGACTAAACCACGTTGAAATCAATCTAATGAATGTAAAAACGTCACTCGGTAGAAAGGAATATTAATGATAAATTCAACCTATTTGAAAATTAATTGTAACACACCACACTTGCGATTACTTAATTGAATGGTAACTCTAAAAAGCGTAAAGAATAACTAAATTGCGAGAATCATTAAATAAACATATAATACAAAATAGTAGGAGAAGTCCTAGGGACTGGGCCCGTAGCCTCGAGAATTCTTCTGCCAAAAAATACTCAGAATCTGCTTATAATTAATGAAAACTCTAACTCTTTCATTAATCAATTGAACAGGTACATCATCACAAGTTCACAAACTCTGTCTGAATAATAATGTTTATTACAAAAAATTACAATGCATGGGAAAAATCTCTCTTGTTCTCTTTCACCTACAGCCTTTTATAACTTAAGGAGAAACAAAATAGAGAATAACGAATCCTTAGGATCAGGAGATCCTGAGGCTTCGTAGTCATCAGTCGAATGTTTCAAAGATAGTCGTGTATTTTCATCTCTTGCTGATTTTCAGAAACCAGATGCGATTGCATTTGCTTTTCTTGACTATTGTTGTTTGGTCGTTTGGTCAGTAGTTAGTTTGTTCGGATTACCTATCAATAAAGACAACAAAAGTTAGTTTTTATACTATTAAATACATTATTTATTAATAATTCATTTTACCCTACTTTTACATTATTATCCTTTGAATTATTTCTAAAATGAAGGAAAACATATAAAAGTTAATAATAAATCACGCTAAAGACAGGGGTAAAATGTACCTTTTCCTTGACCCAACAATAAGAAGACTATGTTCTTCTTTTTGCTACTCCATGAAATTACCCCGGACCCAATGATAAATGCATAGCCTGTTATGGATCTCTCTTCATCTATGTTTGCAGCCTAGTCAGAGTCTGAAAATCCTGTCAATTTCACATCACAAAAATCAGTATACAAAATGCCATAGTCTAAGGTTCCTTGTAGATACCTTAAGATGCCTTTAGCTGCAATCCAATGGCTCTCAAGTGGCTTGGCCATAAATTAGCTCAATGCACTGACTACATAAGCCAAATATGGTCTAGTAGTGGTCAAGTAGATTAAACTCTCAATCAACTGCCTGTACAATGTTGCATCTGCCTCCTTCTAACTGTCATCACACTGTTGCAGAACTTTTGCAACCTTAAACTGATCCATCTTAAAAAATTTCAAAATATTTGTAACATACTTACTTTGTACTAGAAAGGCCTGTCCAAAACCTATCCAGATCTCTAGACCCAAACAGTAGCAAAGTTCACCGAGGTCTTTCATCTTAAACATTTGTGACATCTGCACCTTGATTTCTTCAATGAGTTTATCTTCATTTCCTGTAATGATGAGATCATCTACATATAAAGAAATCAAAACAATTTTCCCCTTTTCATCAAACACAATATAGAGATTGGGGTCATTTTTTCTTCTATTATAGCTGTGCTGCAGGTTTAATGAATCAATTTTATCATACCACGACCTTGGAGCCTATTTTAGTCCATATAAAGCTTTCTTTAATCTACAGACTAAATTTTCTTTTCCCTGTTTGACAAACCCCTCAGGTTGCTCTAAATAAACTTCCTCTTTCAACTCTCCATTCAAGAAAGAAGATTTAACATCTAGGTGGTGCATCATCCATTGATCTTTAGTAGCTAAGGAAATTAAAACTATGATTGGATTAAGTTTAGCTATGGGGGCGAAGGTTTCCTTATAGTCTATACCTTCTTTTTGTGAATACCCCTTTGCAACCATCCTAGCTTTTTATTTATCTATGCTCCCATCTGCTTTAAATTTGGGCTTGTATAGGCATTTGAAAATTATGGTCTGTTTTACCTCAGATAATTCAACTAACTCCCAAGTTTTTTTTTAAGAATTGATTCATGTTCCTCTTCCATGGCTTCCCTCCATTCATTATATTGACTTTCTTCTTTATAACTAGAGGGTTCAACAACACTTAACATGCTAGTTATAAAAGGATTCTCTCTATATATAGCTAGCAGTTGTGCTTTCCTACCTGATCTCCCAGGTGTCGGAGTGGCAACCAACATGTTCTGATTATCCCTTAATGGACTTGGTTCGATAGCTGTATCTAAAATTTCTGCTTCTTCCTTTTTCTTCTCTTGCTTTTGTTGTTGTCGCTCATGGCTTTCTCCTGTTTCACCATTCCCTTCTTCCATCAACACAGGAATATCCCATTCATCATTGATGTCTACACTGTTTCCATCATGTACCTATTCATGAAACACTACATCTCTACTCGAAAAAAAATTATGAGTAGAGGGATCAAACAGTTTGTAAGCTTTAAATTCTATACAATACCCAACAATGGTACATTTTATAGACTTTGAATCCAGTTTATTTCTATCCTCCTTTGATACATGGGCAAAGTCTTTGATCCAAAAATTATTAAATGCTTAACTGCAGGTTTAAATCCTAATAAAGCTTCAAAAGGAGTTTTAAATTCATGACTCTTTGTAGGACTCTTGTTTTTCAAATGCACTGCAGTGTTTATCGCTTCAGCCCAAAATCCATTAGAAATATTATTTCCTTTCAACATACTGCGAGCACAATCCACGAGGGTTTTGTTTCTCCTCTTTGCAACCCTGTTCTACTGAGGAGTGTGGGGTACTGTAAACTGCTGCAATATTCCATTTTCTTTGCAATATTTGCTGAAGTCGGCCTTCCTATACTCTCCCCGTTGATCTGAGTGGAGAATCTTGATGCATTTTCCTGTCTGCTTCTCAGTCACGCTTCTGAATTACTTGAAATATTAAAAAACATGACTCTTTTTGTTGAGAAAATATACCCACATAAATCTAGTACAATAATCGACAAACAATAAGAAGTAATATGCACCTCCCAAATATGTTGAATGCATTGGCCCACATAAATCACTGTGGACTAACTCTAGTATATCTCTATGTTTCTATTAACATTAACAGAAAAGTCATCTTTGTGCATCTTCCCAAGAGCACATGCTTAACAATAAACATGACTATGATTTGAATGAGGAAGACCAGTAACCATACCTTTCTTTTGAAGTAAATGCAAATCTTTGAAATTTATATTGCCAAATATATGGTGCCATGGATCTTCCGTAGACATATCTGATGATGTCAAGGCTTGATGTGCTGCACTTCTCATATTCATCTTGTAAAGGCATCCCACATGAATCCTTGTTGCAATGGTCTTCATAGAATCCAAAAAATATTTAACAACACAATATGATTTATAAAATTCTACCTTAAGGTTCTGATCTATTATCATTGAAACATAAATCAAATTCTTATTAATGTCAGGTACATACATCTCGTTTTGTATGTGCCTGATATTTAAATTAGGTAGAATTACAAGAACATTTCCTGTCCTTTGATTGGGTACCCTCTGTCATCTCCAAGGTATATTTTCGCTCTAGTTTTGGTTTCCTTGAAGTCCTCAATCCATTGTCTGTTGCCTATCATGTGGGTGGACGCTCCTGAATCCACATACCACGTATCTGCTTCATCCTTCTCATTAGAGTCGGCCATAAACAGTCTGAGATCCTGATTATGGTCATGATCTCAAAATTCCCTACATGTCTATTATATCTTTGTTAACCTTCATCATATTTCTTCTTACAACAGTGCTTAGCCATATGGCCAATTTTTCCACAATAAAAACATTTTAATGGTGGATCATTCCTACTTGGTGACATACCTTGAGATGGATTTGACCTTTTCTGTGTTGTGCCTCCACCTTTCTATCCTCCATTCGCTTTTCCTATAAATGGATTATTCTTCGTCATTAAAGCTAGATCTGAATTCTCGGGTTTAAGTTCCATCTTCCTTTCCTCCTCTTTCATGAGAATATTTTTCAATTCTTCAAATTTGGGGACTTTTTCTCTAGGATTCAAGCCTATTATAAACATCTGGCAGTCGTCAATCATACCATTCATAGTAATAGTTACCATATCAGTATTACTTACAACCTCTCCAATGTTGCCAAACTTGTGTTTAAGGTCCTTGATGTGTGAGATGAACGTTGCTACTATCTCATTCTCCTTCATCTTGATAGAGAGAATCTTGCTTTTCAGGAGCAATAGGCGATTTGTATTTATGATTTCGTACAGGTCTTTAAGAGTTGTCCAGATATCGTTCGCAGTCTTGCAATCTCTAATGTGAGGGATGATGCAGTCTTTGACTGCCATATTAACATCGTTCTTGCCTTATTCTCCCTCTCCTCCTACTCCTGTCTTGTCACATCTATTGTGCCTACTGCAATTGTAGGTTTCAATTCATCTCCAGTTGCGATCCCCCATGCACTATGCCCTTCCAACATAGTCTGTGACTTGAATTTTCAATTAGAATAATTGGAACCATCGAGCTTTTTTCTCTCATTCAAGTATACCTCCATCAAATTATTCAGCTTAACAATAAAAAATGACCTCCGGAAATTGATAGAAAACCGGATCTATAAACGGATCTACCCCAGATCCACAAAAAACAACAATATCAAGAAATGAATCTACCTGTTCTTCGACCACTCTGGCAGGTTGTTCTGTGCACTGCACCACGGGTTCATGAGCTCCTTTGCCACAACCTCTTCTGATGTGAGCTCATGGGCTCCTTTGTCACGAATCACGCTTGTAGCAATCCTCACACTTTACCAATGATCTATTACTTCCTCTGCTGCCATGGCTCTCCGGCTCCTCTGACACAATATCACTGGATCTGCAAGCATGAGCTCTTTGGGTCAACAGGTAGAATCTATCTAGCTTCAATCGACGATTCGCATCACGAGCTCTCTGGCTCCATGGCGCTCCACAGCACAAGTTCTCTGGCTCTTTCAACACAAGCTCTCTGGCTCAACGACACTCCAAAACACGAGCTCTCTGGCTCCTCCGACATGAGCACTCTGGCTCCTTCAACCTAAACACACTGGCTCCTCCAACATGAGCTTTACTAGCTCTGTCAGTGCACTAAAAAAATCCAGATCCTGCATTGGTCACGCTGGGTAGAATCCCCGTAAGGAAAATAATGAACAACGTTGTTTCTCCAAGCTTGTCCACACTGATTTCAAAGATCAACGCTCTTCTCTATGACGGGTCCACGCTGATCATCATGTCTGTGCAAAATATGAGCGTGTTGATTGGCTTCACTGACCAGAGAAAAATAAACTTCACTCAGCCTCACCCAGGCTACCCTCAGGTCATCAAGGGCTTTTGTTTTTCCACCTAGATACTCACAAGGATCAAAGCACTCTAGCTTTAATTCGACCCTGGAGCTCTGATACCATGATAAAATATGGAAAAATCAAATTAATGAAAGTTGTATTGGTTAGCTCTACTCTGAGAGACTACACCAGGAGGGACTGCATTTGCAAGTCGCTCTACATTCTCATTAGAGATCAAACAATATATAGGTTACATGCAAATAGGGAAGTTAGAACCAATACCTAAGCAATAGGAACAAACTCCTAATCTAAGATTTAGGTTAACCTACTTTCTCTAATATATTTTCTCCATTATCTTCCACATGTATTCATCCATTCAAATATAGAAACAAAAAGT
Organism: Pinus albicaulis; assembly: GCA_034641835.2. Lineage (NCBI taxonomy): Eukaryota > Viridiplantae > Streptophyta > Pinopsida > Pinales > Pinaceae > Pinus > Pinus albicaulis. The sequence continues at coordinate 33,156 of JAXQQM020081049.1, read as the reverse complement.
ACAAAATCCATACAAATGTACAATGCAAGCATATCCATAAAAAAGTTTTACCTTTACAAGCTACATGGATTCAACGCCATTGTTTTCTATATCTAAATATGTATCTAAACATAACATCAAACTAAGATGTATTTAGGCTAATTTAATTTTCTCCTTAAATAGGTTATATTTCACATTAATATCATGGATCAATACCATGGATTTTACATTGTGTTACATTAAGTTACACATCTCTACCATATTTTATTTTTAATTTTAATTTTATTTTGATTGAATCAAAATGTTTACATTACATTACTTTACATAACACACCTCTAGCATATTGGGTTGGAGAGCACCTTTCAGCAGAATTAAAAAAAAAAAATTATTAAAAAAATATATATATTTTATTAAAATAATAATAAAATATTATATAATATTTTTGAAATAAAAATATTATATTCAAAATATATTGTACTTTTTATTTCATTAAAATAATAATAAAATATTATATTCAAAATATATTGTGCTTTTTATTGCGCGCTCTCTAGCCTTGTATGGAAGAGATGTTGTAAGGTTGTGTGATTTAAACATTTTGACTCAGTCAAAATATTGATATCTAACATAGATCCATCTTAAGTAGGGATCTAACATGAGCCAGGAGTGATCAAATTTCTTCACGTGCAAAGTTTTTTAGAATGCAAAATAGAATATATATAGGACCAAATAAACGTTTTAACCATAAAAACTTAGTTTTTTTCATGATATATAATATATATATATATTTTTAATTATATATATATATATATATATATATATATATATATATATATATATATATATATATAATTGACATTAAAATAATTTTTTTTAACATTTTTTTTCTATATATAGATATATATGAAGTAGATATGGACATAAATTAGTTAACATAGATCTTCAAATAGTTACTTAAAACTTTGGTTGAAATATTTATGAAATTCTTAAATCCAGCATAGGGATGTATCAAATCTCTTGAGATGCAAACCTCTTTTAGAGTGAAAAAATATTTGATCTTGGTAGATCCGAAGCTGGTTTAAATTAATTTTAATTTTATATAATTTGATCGAGTCAAAATGTTAAACATAATAGGACATGACAAGGCATTACAACATCTCTACCATACTGACTGGAGAGCTGGTTTTAATTAATTTTATTTTTATTTTTATTTTTATATAATTTGACAAAGTCAAAACGTTAAATAGAATAAGACATGACAAGGCATTACAACATCTCTACCATATTGAGCGGAGAGCTCACTCAATCAACTTCTTTCTTTAATGCCACAAAATGTGCATAAATCTCCTTTGCTATTAGAACTGATTCTATAAAATTTCACAAAATATTAAAGCAAAACCAAACTTAAAATGACCATTTTAATTAATTTTGTTGAAAAATATCATCAAAATTTGACATAAATAATATAAAATTATTAAAATGTTAATATTTTTGGTATATAATCTATCCACTTCTTTGTGTGGTGCCTCAAAATGTGCATAAATCTTTTTTCGCTATTCTAACGAATTCTATAAAAATTATTTGATGCACATATTTTAGGATTAGGAAAACAACACTGGTACTATTAATGGTTCACATTAGATCATGGGAAATAAATGATTTATGGATTCAAGGTTTCATTCAAACATCTTACTTTTACTCGGAGGAGATTGAGATCTTCAATGGAGAAAGCAGTGATTTCATTATTATTATTTTTTTGTACAATATTGTTAGGTAAACTTGACTCGGGATAGAGTCAAACTTGACTAAGGTAGATAGTAGTGGTTTTGGGGCACATGGTTTTGTGCACCCATGGTTTTGACCCATGGTATTGCATGTAATGGAGCCTATAAAAAGGTTGGGAAGACTTCATTGTAATGTAGGCCTGGAGGTGAGTGGTGAAGGCTCACTTGGCCGGATTGGCCAGGGTTTTGGCCAATGGTTAATGAAATTTCATTGGTTGGGTTTTTCCTAGGATTTGGGGTTTTCCCGGATAAACATTTGTGTTTATGTTTATGATTTGCTGTTGGGTTCTTTATGTTTTTTCTCTCAGTAAATATTTATTATTTCTTCCGTAAAATCCTAACAACTGGTATCAGAGCTGGTGTAATAATTTTATTATGTCTATAGTTTCACTACTACTGTGTAAGAAGCAAGAATCATCTTTGTGCAATTTGATTGGACAGATCTGCCTGAAAATAATAATAATCAACAACCACAGCAGCAGCAACCACCACAACAGCAACAGGCACCTCAAACACCTGAAACTGGTGTTAGAAGATCTACCAGGATAAGTAGACCCCCTGAACAATACTCTCCTTCATTATATTATTTATTGTTGACTGATTCTGGTGAACCTGAATGTTATGAAGAAGAAATGCAGTTGAAAGCAGGAAGAAGTGGGAGCTAGCCATGGAAGAAGAGATGGACTCCTTAATGCATAACCAGACTTGGGACTTACTCAGGTTGCCTGCAGGTAAAAATACATTGCAGAATAAATGGGTTTACAGGCTAAAGGAAGAAGATGGAGGAAAAAAGAGATACAAAGCTAGACTTTTGGTGAAGGGGTTTGCACAGAAGAAAGGTATTGATTTTGATGAAATATTTTCTCCTGTTGTTAAAATGAATTCAATCGAAACTATTTTAAGTCTTGTAGCAGCGAAAGATTTACATCTTGAATAGTTAGATGTAAAGACAACATTTCTCCATGGAGATTTGGAGGAAGAGATATACATGCAGCAACCAGAAGGATATGAGGTAAAAGGGAAATAAAAATTGGCGTGCAAGTTAAAGAAGAGCTTGTATGGTTTAAAACAGGCTCCAAGGCAGTGGTATCTAAAATTTGACAAGTTCATGTCTTAACAAGGTTATACTAGATTTCACTCTGATCATTGTGTTTATCTAAAAAGGAAAAATGATGGCAGCTATATTATATTGTTATTGTATGTAGATGACATGCTTGTTGCAGGGTCTAACATGCAGGAAATAAATGTGCTCAAAAGAAAATTTGAAAATTCATTTGCAATGAAGGATTTGGGAGCTGCAAAACAAATCCTTGGTATGAGGATAACTAGAGACAGGAAAAATCGTAAATTAACACTGTCTCAGAATGAGTACATAGAAAAGGTGTTGAAAAGATTTAATATGCAAAATGCAAAACCAGTTAGTACACCTTTTGCTAGCCATTTCAAACTTAGTAAGGAGATGTGCCCCAAGACCCACGAAGAAATGGAATATATGTCTAAAGTTCCATATGCATCAGCAATTGGAAGCTTAATGTATGCAATGGTCTGCACAAGGCCTGATATTGCACATGCAGTGGGAGTTGTAAGCAGGTACATGAATAATCCAGGAAAAGAACATTGGATGGCAGTAAAATGGATTCTCAGATATTTGAGAGGTACCACAAAGCAAGCATTCTGCTTTGGTGGTTCAAACATTGCTCTACAGGGATATGTTGATGCAGATATGGCAGGTGACAGAGATAACAGGAGGAGCACTACAAGATATGTATTTACTGTAGGTGGAACAACTGTCAGTTGGGTTTCAAAAATCCAAAGTGTTGTTGCACTTTCAACAACAGAAGCAGAGTATGTTGCTGCTACAGAGGCTAGTAAAGAAATTATTTGGTTACAAAGGTTTATGGATGAATTGGGTAAGAAGCATGATATGGGCACACTATACAGTGATAGCCAAAGTGCTATTCATCTTGCAAAGAACTCAGCATTTCATTCCAGGACTAAACACATACATTTCAAGTACCATTTCATACGGTCAGTATTGGAAGATGGAGAGTTGAAGCTGGAAAAGATACACACTAGCCAGAATCCTGCAGATATGCTAACAAAAGTTGTAACCAGGGAGAAACTGAGAACATGCTCAATTTCAATTGGTCTTCAAGGATGACGATGAAGATGAGAAACATCCAGGTCCAAAGAGGAGTCATTTTCCAGCAAATGAAGCAGCGATGGAGTTGCTACAATCAGTCTCCAAGTGGGAGATTGATGGGTGTGGAGCCTGATTATCTTGTTTACTTTGTATCACAGCATTGGACCCCTGTACCTTAAAAGGGGCGGCAACGCCGCCCATAATTAATCGCTGCCATGGGGGGTCCAGGGGGGGGGTAGCGCCCCCGAAGCTAAAAACATATGTAAAATTTCCTTGTAAAAGTATAGTAATTTCTAGTCAATCTGGGTCGTTCATTAGGTAAATGATCTGACGGTAGAAGTTATGTTTAGATTAGGGTTTTTTTTCCCTAGAAGGCAACCCCTCGCTTTTATGAGGACATTGTATTGCGGCTGTGATTTGTATGTGTATTCTCGGAGCAAGAAACAGAGAGGGAGACTGTGAGAAAGAACAGAGGATATTACAGCGGATCTGCTGTAGGTTTTTTCTTTTCATTTTGCTGGATAATAGAAAGGAAGGACTGGCTGTTCGGGGTGGACGTAGCCCAAACTGGGTGAACCACATATATTTGTGTCTCTCTGGTTTTATGTGTTTTTTTTGTGTGCTTGTATTTTCTGCATATTTTATGTATTGCATTGCTTTGTAATATTTATTTTTCTAACAACTGGTATCAGAGCTAGTGTAATAATTTTATTATGTTTATAGTTTCACTATTTCTGTGTAAGAAGCAGGAATCATCTCTGTGCAATTTGATTGGATAGATCTGCGCTTGAAGGTGTTGGATCTGTTGTATCACAAACGAATTTTTATATGAAGAACACAGATCTTGTCAGATTTGGTGTGGAACTACCACTGACAGAGAGTCAAACATGGGAGAATCGAACCCCATCGATATGAATTGGATGTCTTATGTATATGATTCAATTAGTAGTGTTGTATTTATGAAATTTGGTGAAGAGCCCGGGAGAATCGAATCCCACTCCATCCAAAGACTAGGGCGTGAACTTCTAGTTCGTATGATATCCTATGATATTCTTTGAGTCGAACCAGTCTTCGGACACCGCTTGAAGCACGAAAAGGAACAGTAGGTTATACTGACCTGTTTCTGGACTGGACATCCTAGTGACACTGCAGCGATAGTATGCTCTTAGGCAGGGATTGCCTTTGGTTATCTTTTGACTAGCAGCTTGGCGCAGAACAAGAGTAGTGACATCAGATCCGAGGCGGATCGTAACAACTGCCTGTGGCAGACATCGGAGGAAATGTTTTTTTTTTTTTTTTTTTCTCAGAGACAAAATCGTGGCAGCGTGGCAGTATTAATCTGCACGCAAATCTCGCTGGATCGGTTTTCCTATCGTGGGGATATGAGTTAGTTGTTGCGTCAATGGTAGATATGTATCTGTAGGTGCAAACAAAATCGTGGTGGTGGAAGCATGGTTGTAGTTGTACTCGTTGCTGTCATCGTTAAAGCTAAAATTGCTTGAGGTCGAGCAATGCCCTTTTCAATCGATGATCTGAGTGTGAAGACTTGTTGCGGTGGCCTTCGTGAATGGTATATGCTGAACAAAGTGAATAGTAAACTTAGGCAGAAATGGTATCAGCGTGATCGTTGCTGCGTGGTGGTGTCTCTACGCATTAAAAACAAGTGTTTTTTTTTTCTGAGGCAGCTTTACTATGAGGCCGAGATCTGTGGGGGAGTGGATATCTTGGTGCTATGAGCATGGAAGCTTCGAGCAACCATGAGGGCAGTGATTGGAGCTGCAACAATATTCGTTGTGTGCAGTTGATGGACAAAATTTGGATGTCGTGAGCACAACCAAGAATGGCTCATGGGAAGGTTCAATGTAAGCAAATAGATGCAACCATGGAAACCCATTGTGCTAGGAAAGTGTTTGACAAAATGTGTCAATCAAATGCTTTGAAGAACATCAAATGAGAGAGGATATTTGCAAGTGAATTAATTAAATTGATGAACCATGTATCTGAAGGGAATTCCTAGAGGACTGGCGGTTACAGAGGGTGGTGACCCATGTAATCCGGTAGATGGATTCTTTTTATATGGACATTGATTTCATTCGGCAGATTGATGTATAACTATGATATCCTCTTTGGAGAGGACATCATGTATGAATGTAGAGAATGGTCATACAAATAACAACAACAATGAAACAAAAAAAAAATATTATAATGAAGTTAATTTATTACATGTAAATGGGCATACTGCTGTAAGACCTGGTATGGCATGCATACCTTTGGGTAATCACTGGTAAAGTCTGGGTTAGACCTAGGTGATAGGGGGGATGTCAATTTTACAACTACCCTGGGTGAACAAAAATTTGAGGGGGGAAGAGCTAGAGTGAGTGGGGTTGTCTCATTTAGCAGGTTTGGCTGGATTTAGTCAATAATCCCCAAGTCAAGTTTAAGGGGGGAATTGTTAGGTAAAATTGACTCGGGATAGAGTCAAATTTGACCAGGGTAGATAGTAGTGGTTTTGGGGCACATGGTTTTGTGCACCCATGGTTTTTACCCATGGTATTGCATGTAATGGAGCCTATAAAAATGCTGGGAAGACTTCATTGTAATGTAGGCCTGGAGGTGAGCGGTGAAGGCTCACTTGGCCGGATTGGCCAGGGTTTTGGCCAATGGTTAATGAAATTTCATTGGTTGGGTTTTTCCCCAGATTTGGGGTTTTCCCGGATAAACATTTATGTTTATGTTTATGATTTGCTGCTGGGTTCTTTATGTTTTTTCTCTCAGTAAATATTTATTATTTCTGCCGTAAAATCCTAACAAATATGATCAGAAAATTCTTTTCTTGTTGATGTTTTTTTCTACAATGTTATGGTTTTCTACCATTTTTATGTGCAATGAGATCTATGAGATCTATTTGCTATTTATTAGTAGATATTGTTCCTAAAATTTGATATGAATAAATATGAAATATGTGCACAATATTCTAATTAATTTTTATTAATCTCTAATTAAATTTACTAGCAATCGATTTTCTTATTGATTATTATTATTTTAGCATTAACTAATTAAACTTATAATATTTAATTTTCAATATTATTAAAAAAAAAAATTCAAAGGTCTTATTATAGCTTCCTCACATATTTTATGCTATAATTTATGGATATAGTTGCAATATTCATACTTGCTTTTTAGATATTTGTGCAATGTTTTTTGTAAAAGCTTTGTTGGAAAACTATCCAAAAACAAAATCCTTGAAAATAGATCATACTCAAATATCAAGTATATAACACATTTATCATTAGTTACTTCCCGCCATAATTTAAGCAAGTATTTTCATAAAAAATGGATAGGAATAAGAAGCAAATAAATATACTTACTAAGAGTTGCTTCCCACATTATTTATGTTTTCCTTGTCACTTATATAGGAGTAAAATTGTAAATTTTTTCAGTTATTAGTAGTACTACCCACCAAAATTTATATAGTCCTTGAGGAAACAATTAATTTATCCATTTCAAATCTCAAATTATTAATTTGTGTTTAAACAAGACTATAGAATTGAATTTTCATATTAACCATTAGTAATTTAGCATTGATCAATATAAATTATAGCTTTTTATACCATTTTTCCTAAAGCATAATTTCTAACTTAAATGACTAAGAACTGTAACATCCAAGGTTATGTTCATAATTTTTTTTTTACTTTTCAATGTTTTTACATTCATTATACCCATTTCACACACACACACACATATATATAATCTCTTAGCATTACAACAAAGATTAAAAATTAATTGAACCTTGATACATACATTATAGTATCATTATATCTCCGACTGCAATTTGTAACTAAATTTGTGAATATTTTTGTTTTATTAACCCATGCTACAATCTAAGCCTAAGGTTACAGTTTGGCTTCCCATTTCACGAGGTATAACTGATAGTTATCTATTCACTTTATTGATCATTCAGTACTTGCTTTTATGACAAATCTAATTTTGGATTGATAATTAATTGAAACTGCATGGTATGGAACTGGTGGGAAGATTGTAATTGATTTTAGTTCTTGGAAAATTCACTTCCGTGTTGGCATGTATTTATGATGGAAAAATGTGAGGTCTCTCCACTGTATATCTGTCTAGCCCAGAATCCAATAGTGGTCTTGATCCAGGGTTACGAGGTAATGACCTTACCTCGTTAACCGTTTTCTTTGGTCTTTCGGCATTTCGCCTCGGTGCTCCGTGGAAGGAGGCTACTGCCTTTGCAACAATTCCTTCCAGGATTTTCTTCCAGCTTAACAGGCTCCGCCATCATCCTTTCACGATAAGTAACTCACGGCACTATAATTTTCCATAATATCGTTCACTGTGGATTAATGTTTTGGTACAGGTGTTCTTCTACAAGGTTATCATACTTCGTATTTCTATATTTTTAAATTAAAACTCGTCTCTCCTTCCGCATCTGCATTTAAGTTTTGGCATGTTGTTGTCTAGGGTCACATTGAATCATTCTCGACCATCCTTCGGATTGGAATTCCTTTGCTCCACACTGCTACAACAAATGAAACGATGGAACGACAAAAAGGTGAAAACCTTTTGTCGATACTTATCATTTTTCTCTGGTTTCGTTTAGTTTGTTTATTCCATCGCAATGCTATATAAACCAATAAACTCTTAATGGTATTGTTGCAGGTTTGTGTGCCCGAATTCTCGGTAAGATCCATTATAGGTAAGCTGTGGGGTTTTCTTCTTATTTTCAAAGTTTTCCTTCCAGCGTTTAGTGTATGAAGAAAAATGTTTAATATTTACCTTTCTTTTCATGCAGGTAACTTGTCGGGAATGGTCTTGCGTTGGGAATTTCTTTTGGTAAAGCTCAGTTTGGTTTTCCGCTAACTACTTCCATCTCGACTCTAACAGGTACCTCTTCCGTGTGACTTGGCTCAGAACTCCAAGCTCTTGACTTGGAGTCTTGGCTCACTAAAGAGCTTTCTGTTCTGTCTTGGTTGCTATAGACTTGAATCTTACTCACAATCTTTGCCAAGTGGTGCATGCCGCTATCGTTTTATTAAATCTATTGTAGTTAGTATATTTTATGGTGTGGACTTGCCCACCTTACCTCAATTCGACTATAGATTATTCCTAAAAATGTTCAAACTCTGGAATGATATATAAAGTTTAATTTAATGATTCCTCAGTTTTCATGTCTTTACTCTGTTCTTGGTCAAGGCTAAGCTGAATAGTCGGTTACCTCCAATCATATATTGTATCCCTTTAAATATGTGAATATTGGGTATCATTGTACTGATAGTGTTATCTCTGGAATTCTTCGATAATGCATTTAGAGACTTTCCTATAATTACACTCATAATAATTTTTGTTCCTCCTTTGGTATATACGCTTATTTCTTTTCAACTACTAGATTCTCTGAATGTTTAAACACCCTTGTTTATACATAAGAACTGAAGTAGAGATTTTCAGCATTTCTATTCATTTTGTTTTCAGAATTAAAAATCTACAGTACATATTTACTTCCCATAATAATGTTAATTCTGTCTTCTTGGGTTCTGTCAGCATAGATTATAATTCACTATATGCAACAAAGATTACAATTTATTTCTTAGTTTCTGTCGGCAAGTCCATAATTTATAGTTTTCAGCAAGGTATACCATTTACAGTTTTCTAATAGTAAATTTGACTATTCTTAGTTCTGGCAATACCTATAATGTTCAGTTATTATATATTTTGAACTTGTTTTCTAGTTATCTATAGAACAACCTTTTTCTTTTAAATTTAAGGTTCTATCTTATTTTTCTGCTGTTGTTTTAATAAAGTATATGGTCAGACCATTCTGTCCGTGTATTATCATAGGTTGCATAGAACAACCAACACGGAGCCTTCATCTCGAGGGTTCTGTGTTAACAGTTCTTTACCTTACAATCTTAAATAATGCATTAACTATCTGACATTTTATTCATCAAAGAAAACATGTATAGATGTCTTTCCTTTCACAATTTAAGTTCTGTAATGCCTACGGGTTATAACACATAAATTGTCAATTTTATTCACAACAACTAAAATTTCCAGTGGAAAGAAAGAAACTTATCTGTCCCTCAATTTTCTGATTGATGTTGTTCCTCCCTACCACGAGAGAGGAAATTACATCCACGTCTCTACCCCATGCTCCAAGTATAAGCTTAGTGAGTTGACAGAAATTTTGGAAGAGACTTCGGGACATTCCAGTCCAGTCTTCTATTCCAGGCAATTCTCAGAAATCAGAGTAATTCCACTGGTCACCACCAGCTCAGGAATTCTTCTCTCCAGATCTCCTTCTCCAGTTACCAAACATAACCCCTCTTCCTCACTAGGATATGTCTTTATCCTCAGAGGTTGGGATAAATTTTTGAACTGATTTTGTTCAACTAACTCTCAATTCTTGAGTTACTTTTTACCATCAGTCTATTATTCTTTTATGGAAATAACTTCCATAATTAATTTTATTTAATCAAAATTAATTTATGTTCATAATGTACTATTTCCAAAACAATAAAAATAAATGTCTTAATGTCTTAACAATATAACTTAATCATCAGTCAGCATTTAAGCCAACTGTTACAACTTCCCCCCCTGGAAGTGAAAACCGTCCTCAGTGTTCTCATTCTGCTCCAGAAAATAGTTCTGGGTAAGCTTCCTGAACAAAACCTTCATCCTCTCAGGTAGCTTCATTTGGGCCAAATTTCTTCCACTGCACCTTAACCTGGGTGATGGCTCGTTTCTGGAGCATGATTTATCTCCAATCGATTATACTTTGAGGCTCGACCAAAAACTCGTCGTCCGGTTCGACCTGCAATCAACAAAATTTGAATTAATTTCCTCATAAACTTTAGCTTTTCTAATCAAGCTTGTATTCATATCCTACCTGAATACTTTGCTAGTGGATTATGTGCTTTGGGTCATGTACGCATCGTTTTAATAACGATACATGAAAGACGTTGTGTACACGAATATGACTGGGCAGGGCCAATCTGTATGCCACGGGTCCTACCCTTTCCAATATTTGGAAAGGGCCACAAAACCTGGGAGCCAACTTGGCACAAGAGGCCCCACCTCAAAGTGCTTTTCTTTGGTTTGATCCTTACATACACATGGTCTCCCGCCTCAAACTCACAATAAGTCCTTTTTTATTTGCATACACTTTTTGTCTATCCTGGGCTGCCTTCAAATTCTGTCAGATCTTCCTTACTTCTGACTCCATTTCAGCTAGCATTTCCGGTCCAAGCATAAACTTGGTTTCTGGGCTACTCCAGTTAATAGGAGTTCGACATTGTCGTCCGTATAATGCTTCGAACGGACTCATCTTAAGGGACTCTTGATATTCGTTATTGTATGCAAACTCTACTAGGTGCAAATATTCTTCCCACCTAGTCAGTTGCTGCATTACATACATGCGTAACATATCCTCCAGGATCTAATTCACTTGCTCAATTTGTTCCTTTGTCTGTGGATGGTAAGTAGTGTTGAAATTAATTTGAGTTCCCAATCCTGTAAATAACGTTTTCCATAATGTTGAAATAAACTTCACATCCCTGTTAGATATGATATTCTTTGGGATACCATGCAATCTAAATATCTCTCTCATAAATATGTTTTCTATTTGCACTGTCTTATAAGTGGACTGCATTGGTATAAAATGCGTTTCTTTGCTTAATCGATCTACCACTACCATTTTAGAGTCATTATGCTTCTTTGACCTTGGTAAACCAGTGATGAAGTCTAAAGATATAACCTCCCACTTCCATTCAGGTACCGGTATATGCTTTATTAGCTCAGCTGGGTGTCGATGCTCCACCTTCACTTGCTGGCATTCCAAATACTTGTTTAAATATTCTGCAATGTCTCTTCTCATACCTGTCCAGAAGTAGTTCTTCCTAATTGCTGTTAGCAATTTCTAATACCCGAGATGTCTAGAGTAGTTACTTCAGTGATACTCATTTAGGATTGGTTCCTTCAATTCCATTCGATTTGGAACAAAAATCCTCTCATTGAAGGTTAACAACCCATCCTTTTTAATTCCAAAATTAGCAGATTTTCCTTGTTTTCTAGACTCGTCTGCTTGCTGCCACATAAATTGGTATTCAAGATACTTTTTAGCTTTTGTTTTTATTTGTTCCAGAAATTTTCTTTCAACTTGATTATAGTACAATTCATAAACACCATGCAAATTTCTACTTAATGCACCAGCTACTCTATTCTCCTTACACTTCACGTGCTACATATCAATGTCAAACTCGCTCAGGAAATAATTCCATCTTGCCTGGCGAGAATTAAGGCCAAATTGCTCGAAATAAATGGTTAAGCTGCTATGATCAGTTTTGAGTATAAATCTCTTTCCAAGCAAATAGTGCCTCCATACCCAGAGTGCATGCACTACTGCTGTCAACTCCAAATCATAAGTTGAGTACCACTGTTCATGCTCTTTTATTTATTTTTATTCATAGGCAACTACTTTACCTTCTTGTGACAGAATCACCCCAACTCCTTCTTTACAGGCATCTATGTAGACTTCGAACTCTTTATTGGGATAAGCTACTCGCAACACTAGAGTTGTAGTCAATAAAAGTTTTAACTTTTCAAAATTGTCTTGACATTACTTCGTCCATTTAAATATTTTTCCCTTTCTTTGTAAGGAAGTGATAGGGAAAGAAATTTTTGAGAATCCTTCAATGAAGCACCGATAATAACTGGCCAGACCCATAAAGGATTAGGTGTCTGCCACATTTTGGGGTATCTTCCATTCCATAATCGTTTTGATTTTCTCCAGGTCAACTACAATTCCTTCAACAGAAATAACATGACCAAGGTACTGTATTTCTTCCTTGAAGAAATCACACTTGCTGAACTTAGCGTACAACTGATGCTTCCGTAACATCTCCAACACTATCCGTAAGTGTTATTTATGCTCTTCTACATTCTTGGAATAAACTAAAATGTCATCAATAAATATTAACACAAAGTTATCCAGAAAGGGGTGAAATATACCATGCATCAGCCTCATAAAGGTTGTTGGTGTGTTATTCAATCTGAATGGTAACACCACAAACTCGTAGTGTCCATACCTGGTACAGAAAGCAGTTTTATAAATGTCTTCATCTTTTATCCAAATCTGATGGTATCCCCACCTTAGATCTATCTTTGAAAATACGGTAGCTCCCTTCACCTGATCAAACAGATCATCAATCTGTGGTAGAGGGTATCTATTTTTAATAGTCAATTTATTGAGCTGGCAATAATCCATGCACATTCGCATGGTTCCATATTTCTTCTTTACACATAGAACTGGTGCTCCCCAAGGGGATACACTTGATCAGATGTACCCTTTATCCAGTAGTTCTTGTAACTGCATCTTCAGTTCGGTTAATTCAGGTCCGCTCATTTGGTATGGTGTCCTTGAAATCAGTGATGCTCCAGGTATCAACTCTATGGTAAAATCAATGTCCCTTCTAGATGGCAAGCCTGGTATTTTCTCTAGAAATACGTCCATAAACTCTTTCACTATCAGAATGTTTTCCATCATTGGAGATTTTTATTTGGAATTAGTAAAACCCACTTGGATGTCATATAACTGGTATCCTTTCCTCATGCACTTACCCATTTGAGATGTTGTAATAGGATGCAACTGTAGAGGTTTCTTTATACCTTGAATTTCCTTACGGGTTCCATCCTGCATTCTGTAATATATAACTTTTTCTTTACAGTCTACTAATGTCCAATGCTTCTCCAACCAATCCATACCAAGTAGCACATCATAGGATCCTAGAGGTAACATATTCATGTCTACAGTTAGTTGTTGTTCACTAATTTCCAGTGTATATTTCGGAATCTTGCCACAAAATTTTCCCTTTTCTTCCATGGCTAACTGTACTAGCCATGGATTTCTGAATTTCTGACTTTGAAATTTACAAATCTCTACTAATTTTGGACTTATGTAACTTAAAATTGCACCTGGGTCTACCAAAATAGAAACAGACTAAGAGAGTAATTTACCTTCCAACTCTATCATTGTCAGTTGGTAATCTTCCTATCGATCTTCCAAGGCTACGTTAATTCTGGGTATATTTCTGGCTATATCTCCTATTGTTGAGGCTTCTTGTAAGTTGGTAACTGTCTCGCTCCTTCCTCGCTGTGGACAATTTTTGTAGTAGTGTGCCTCACCACACCCTAAACACTGTAGGGGTGGCTTCTGATTTTGTGCTTGATCTGGTTTGTTGGAAGCTTCTGTGGGTTTATCTTCCACAGACCATCTTATTCTCTGATGATTTCTACCAAACTGTTTACTAATTGAGCTCCTGCTAGCACTCTTGAAATTACTAGTTATGTTTTTCTTGAAATTTGAACTACTCTTATGATCTTTCTTTGTCTGCTAGATTTTAGATTTAGCTTGCTGATAGCACGTTCTTGCCTTCTAGATTGCCTCGTCCATGGTTTTGGTATTCAAAAACTCAATTCATTCCTTCATATGAGTCAGAAGACTACTCAGGAATTTCTGTACTTTTTCCTTTTCGTCTCTCAAATAAGGAACATAACAAAGTAAGGAAGTGAACTTGGTGATGTACTCTATTGGCCACCTATAAAATTTGTTCTATCAAAAGGTGGCCAAAACATTGTTCAGTCTTCAAGAAACACTTTCATGGCCAAAATTTTATCTCTTGAAGCCTTTGGAAGATCTCATGCTCATGTCTAAAAGGTCTTCACTGTTGATTCCCTCCAGAACTAAAAAATTCTGTTGAAAATTCTATGAGAAAGACTGCTAAATAATCATCATTTTCCCCCTCCCCCTCTTCCAAAACTAGCCTTCATTTGCTTCCATTTTTATCCATAAATTTCCTCTATTATTCATGTTTGCCTCTCTTCCCTTCATGAAAACCCCCTTTCCTTAGTTAAAAACCCATTTTTTTAACTATTCCGAAACCTCCAAAATCCATTGAAAACCATGAAAAATTCATAAAAAATACAAGTATTTTGACTATGGACTTGAGCCCCCTTGGGCTAAGTCCTAACCACTTCCCCACCATACAATTTGGGGCTGGAACCACTTGCTAACAGGTTAAGGAGCTTATCGCATCGAAAATTGTTCAAGAACGCAAGTTTTTGCATTTAGTTCCATATTGTAAAAATACGATTGCGATCAGCCCCATTTGTTTTGAGCCCCGAATCTCGTGCTTTCTTTGCAAAAACCAAAGGTTATAGACTCGGGCGCTAATGGCAATCGCAATCTTTCCAAATTGCGATTTATTTAAAACACCCATCGCAAATATTTGCGATGCGATCCATCGCAATCGCAACCCTTCCAAATTGCAATTTTATTTAAAGCGCCCATTGCAAATATTTGCGATGTGATCCATCAAAATCGCAACCCTTCCAAATTGCGATTTTATTTGAAGCGCCCATCGCAAATATTTGCGATGCGATCCATCGCAATCGCAACCCTTACAAATTGCGATTTTATTTAAAGTGCCCATCGCAAATATTTATGATGCGATTGATCACATCGCAAGATTCCCCAATTACGACCTCCTGATTCAATCTGGACCATCCACGTGTCAGGATCGGACAGTCCAAAACCACCCCACCTTATTTCTTCTCCTCGATCTCCTTTTTCCTTTTTTCGCCGATCTCCACCGTTGGATGCTTTCATCCAATGGCTTCGCTCCCTCCCCGCCATTTGAAGTGGTTTAAACCTAAAAATGCAGGATTTCCTAATGTTTTGTTTATTTTACAGGTTTGAATGGTTTTTTCCATAAAGAATGTCGAGGGCTGGGAAAGACGTTTCCTGCACTATTGATCTATCAAAGGGAACCATCCACCAAGCTCTATTCCATTGTTTCATCGATGCTCTATCAGCATTGATGCCATAAAGGGACCTACACAGCCTGCACATCGACAAGACACTGTAATTAAATCACATTTAAAAATAGTATACGTATTAAAGAACAGAGCGCAGCAGAGAAGAAGATTGAAGACGGATTCGGGAAATTACGACTAAGAATGATTATCAAAAGCCTAATTATCAGAAATAAAACATAGTTTTCAGAAAACCTAAAGTGTTCTATTAACAGGAATGCCTCCACCGCCACAATCTGAGGCAAATTGATCCCTTTAGTTATCATGATGCCACCTGTGCCTCAAAATATTCAATCAAAAGCTGAATTTATTGATCAGGCACCTACAGCCTCACAGAAAATCAAAGGTTTCCGAACAAATAATACTAATCAAGGGTCTTATCTCCAAATTGTCGGAAAAACTATTTTAAAGGTTAAAGAACAGTCCAGAAGCAGATCTTTTCAATCATCAGGCCTCGAAAGACACAAACAGAGTTATGAAGCAGAGCTATAAATGATTACATTCCCACCTTATGCCTTGCCTGGTTCCCAAAGGCCGGGAATTGCATTGATTACATAATTAATAATACATGACCCCTGGGAAATCCTCCCACCTCTTCATTCTTCTATAAATACTTCTGTAGAAGATGAGAAAATGTTGGTCTCTGGACATCTGAATGCATGTAATAGTTATTCTGAAGCTACTGATGCCCTGTTTGCAACTTAAAGATAAATAAGCTGATATGGGAAGTTCGAAGTTGTAGAGACCCACCGGGCTTGTTGATTGTAACTGGTTTGAACATCAAATACAAGCTGCTGATTTATGGGATCCTGATTTTTGTCAATGGTGATGTGTTCCTCACTGTCAATTGTTAATTTTCTTAATGTTTCCTCTTTTTTCACTTTCTCCGATAAAGAGCAGCAAACATAGAGCTAGGATTTACTATCTATAGTACCCTACTCTTACTGAAAGCTTTATTGTCTATGTTTTCTTCATTTGAATGTTCTCTTTGAAGAGTACATCAATGCAGGCTGGTTTAAAGGCACTTGCCTGATCTAAATTTCTCTTTGTCATTGTTATCCATGTTTTCCTTATTGAATATGCTGAAAGCAGGGTAGTTTAAAGGCACTTACCTGATCTTAAGTTGTTCAACTATATTTTAATGTTTTCTAACTGAAAGAACTTCAAAGCAGGCTAGTTTAAAGGTATTAACCTGATCTCAAAAAACTCTCATGTTTTTCTTTAAGTACATGCTGAAGCAATATAGTTTAAAAGAAATTATTTGATCTTAGGCTATTTCACTATACCTTCATTTGTTTGTTCTTCATTTCCTATTTGTTTCATTCCATAAAATCACCTTAAGAGATCCTTTGACATAAGTGAATTGCCCCATGGATCCTGCTTGAACCCTGCTGTCCAATTAAAATCCTCCTATGACTCCATAGCCCAATGGGTTAAAAATGTATTTGCCTTTCTGTCAGCCAAATCATTCCTTCATTTGCAGACACCTTCACCCTTCATTTTGAAACTGCCTTCACCTTCATCATGTCCTTGCCCAACCAAAACAAACAAAACAAAACCCAAGCTCTTCATAACTAGCCTAATATCATAATTTCAGCTATTAAATATCACATCTTTAAACTCATTCATAGAGAGTTCCCTCTATGGATTCAGGAGGGCTAGATCCTAGAATCCCAAAGTTGGTTGAAACGATGTTGCTTCTGTAATTGGACTCTGCCAATCTTGCTAATAAATTACAGATTCCTAACATTTCTGGCGACTCCACTGGGGACAAAACCCATAATCATCTTCATTTAAGGATAACCATAGAAAATAAGGGATTTCGGTTCGAGAATAATTGCTATATCAAACCAACTGACCCACCAGCTACTAACATTTCTGGCGACTCGCATTGGGGAATGAAACCTAGAATCATCTTCATTTAAGGATAACCATAGAAAATAAGGGGTTTCGGTTCAAGAATAATTGCTATATCAAACCAGCTGAGCCACCAGCTACTAACATTTTTGGCGACTCCACTGGGGACTCCAAACCCTATACCTTTGTTGTGTTCTCCCATACTCTTAGACAGAGTCTGGAAAGGGCCAGGTAGCCTCCGGATCTCATCCTCTTACTGGAGTGACATATCTGGTGAATGCCCTCCCAATCAATCTTTGGTTTGAGTTCCCTAGAAAAAATTCATAAAACCTTGAGAGTAAAAATCAGCCTTTTCAAGCACTACCAAAAGCATGGTAATCATGATAAAACTTACTTGAATCAGTGACAAACTAGGCAGACCCTAGGATTCTCCTAAGACTTTATCCAACCTTGAAAAATCAGATGGCTTTGCCATAAGAGTAAACTGTCTTTGTCTCACAACCATAGCTAAGTTTTGAAACAAAGTTAGGATATTCTTAAAAACCATAAAAAAAAAACTTAGAAAAACCTTAAAAATATTTCAGATTGGTATTCAATAAACATGGTGGTGGACCATAAGACATTTTACCTCTGAAAAGAGCTAAAAACTTCCACTTGGCGACTCCACAATCCTGAACAGACCTTAAGACTCCACTGGGAAGAACCCTTATCATTGTAACACCTTTCAAACTCAGTCACAAGACTGCAGGACTGAATTTTTTCTAAAAAAGACTAGTTAACCTCTTAAATATTGTCATACCTGGTTGAAATTTTCTTGTTTATTTAGGGTCTAATAACATAGCATAGTGGCTCCCAGAAAGATTCACACCCGAGCCTATCCTAATCCTGACCCACCTAAGATAGTTGATAACCCAGAAAGTATCCTTTGGAAGTCTCCTAGGATTAAATTATCAACTGTTTTCAGATCACCCTTGAGAGCTAAGTCAGTCCCTGAAAATATTTCAGCTCTACAAAAATCACAAGCTACCTTAGTAAATCCATTTAGAACTAGGTCTCTTGGTGACTTAGTCCAGTTAGATTCTGAGTCTTCACTGTCATCTCTTGAAACAAGTGAACCTCTTGGTAGTAGGGAAACACCACCACCCGATCGACACGTCCTGTTGAATTTAGGTGTCTCTCACCCAAGATCAGCTTAGCAATATACTACTGTTCCATCCACATCTACTCATCCTTCATCCACTGTTCAAACCACTCCACTTCAGCCCACCTTCCCTTTTGTCAACCCGCCTATAAATCCGCCTCCACCTCCTGCCATGGCCGCATGGTATGCTCCCCTAGTCCTTCCTGTACCACTAGTCAATCTTCCACAGGACTATCAATCCAAAATTCCATTATATGATGCTAACAATGCAACAATTGCATCACAACATGTGGATAAGATGAATGACTACTTTGACAGAAATGAAATTGATGATGATTCGGTCAAACTTAGGTTATTTGCTCAGAGCTTAGGGGGAGAAGTGAGGAAGTGGTTCAAATTTTTAACCCCCCATAGTATCTGTGATCTACAAGCCTTCCATCAAACATTCTTAAACAAATGGGAAGTAAAGAAAAAACCCTCTCCAAGTCCTTTCTGACTATAAGAATCTCCATAGAGACACTGGGGAAAGTGTGCAAGCTTATTGCACTAGATTCAATAGTGTGTATAATGCACTTTCCCCATAACTAAAACCTCCACAAGGCTCAGCTTTAAACAAGTTTCCTGAAGGGTTTGATCCTGAGATGGCTTATCAGCTGAGGGAGAGAGATTTTGCAACTCTTGAAGATATGCAAAAGGGTGCTCTTTCTGTGGAAGTCAACCTAATGGAGAAGAGAGCAAGAATGAAAACTGAAAAGAGAGTGTCCTTTAGAGAGGAAAATTCCCCTCCTACTTCCAACTCAAAGATGGAAAGAATGATGGAGGAGATGATGAAGAAAATGAGCATCCTTGAGAGAGCACAAGCAAGTCAAAACCAAACTGCTCCTCAAAACAAGAACCAGAACCAGAATTAGAATTTTAGAAGGAACCAACCTCCAAACAAACCTAGGGAAGATGATCAATAGATCACTCCTCCCTTTCATCAAAACTATATAAGTGAGGTTGAGGAAACAAAGGAGATATCAGAGGAAGATGATATCAACATGTTGGGAGTAGATAATGATGACTTTGAGATTCATTTTGATAGGGAACAAGGTTTTCATACCCCTTATGATGACAACAAAGATGATAATGCAAGTTATTGTCAAGACATGGAAAATGTCATCATAGAACCTCAAAAAGAATATGACCTTAGAAGAAAAACCAGTCAACAAACTCCCAACACCAAAACCTTTGACAAATCTTCACAAAACAGCACTACAACCAAGCCTAAAATTGTCAAACAAAGGGATAAAACAGTAGCTGTGAATTTTGATTGAGATAGAGAGAAAGGCACTCAAAACAAAGAAAAGCAGAGTGCAGACATTAGTAGTACTACCACTTCAGCTAGTACTCCTGTTAAGACCATTTTTTCAAAAACAAGTAGAACAAATCAACAAGATGATGTTGCTGATAGACTGGGAGCTAGTAAGCCTGAGACAAGTTCATCAAAGAACCAGACTCTTTTCAGCCTAGAGCAGGAAATTTGAAAGATCAGAATCTCTGTTCCCCTGACTGAGTTAGCTGCCCAGAATGTATATAGGACCCAAATTTTGAAGGCTTTAAATATTGAGGATAATAATGACTCAGTCAATCTTAATGATGACCAGCCAGAGCTTATTTTTGGTCCTAATATTGAAGGTATATATCAAGAGGGACCTGTACCTCCCTTCTATGTGAGTTTCAATGTTCATGACGAGATCCTTCATAACGCTATGCATGAATTTGGAGCCTCGCACAACCTTATGCCAAAGGTGATAATTGAAAGGCTAGGATTAGAAATAACCAGACCTTACAAGGATTTATATTCTTTTGATTAAAACAGAGTAAAGTGCCTTGTCCTGATCAAAGACCTTTGTGTGAGTTTGACCCAAATCCCAGCCAAGTGCATGGTGATGGATGTTGTGGTGGTTGATGTGCCTCCTAAGTATGGCATGTTATTGTCAAGATCATGGGGCACCAAGCTCCAAGGTACCACACAGATGGACAGGACATATGCCACTATTCCTATTTTTAGCCATCTCAGAAGCCTGTACAGAGAGTCACACATGAAATTCACGGTCAGTAGCCTAGAAAGGCCTGAAAATTCTCCCATTTATTCTGTCCATACTGACCTAGATTCATTTATCTTTTGCAATAATGAATCCACAAAACAGTCAGAGCCAGAGTACAGTGACTCAGATAAACAGTTAGAGACCCCAAATCTAGAAATAAATGTAGTTCTAGATATGGAAGAAAACGAGAGAAAAACTCTGGAACAACATGTTGAAACAACCGACCAGAATGAACGAAGCCAAGATGGCGAACAACAGATTTCCCCTCACGCTTAACTCCATGACAAACCTGAGAAGGTGAAAAAAATACAACTAAGTGCCGAGATTTCACAACAACCCTTGAGCACGTTGGTTGGAGGGGACAATAACCAAGACAAAATCGAAAATATTCCTCTGTGGAGTATGTATTTTGATGGTTCATGCACTAAAAACAATGCTGGTGCAGGTGTCTGGATTACCAACACTGAAAACAACCACATAGAAAACATTTCCTGCAAATTAAACTTTTAGTGTTCCAATAACATAGAAGAATATGAATCTCTTCTCTTAGGCTTACATCTGTTAAAAAAGTTAGGAGCCACAAGAATTAATGTGTATGGGGATTCAGAACTAGTCATCAAGCAAGTCAATGGGGAATATAACACAAATCATCCTAGACTTAGAGCTTATCGAAACGATGTCATGGACCTTTTAAAAACTTTTGAGGAGTCCAAATTAATTTTTGTTCCAAGAAAAAGAAATATTGCCGCACACAATTTAGCTTTTGCGGCTAGAACATGCTTAACGCCAGTTCGAACCAAATACTGTACAACTCAAATTAAGTTTAGACCAGCGGTGCCAGACAATGAAAAATATTGGCAGGTCTTTGAGGGTGACAAACAGATAGAGGATTTTCTGCTGGGCAGGAATGAATTTGAGTCATCTGATTCGGATTCCAAATCCGATGAAAATTGCCTAAACAAAAATTCCCCTGAAAAAGAAAAACCATCTGGTCCCATAGAAATCAACATGTTAAATAAAGAACTCGACACTCATACTGAAGAACACAAGGACACGGAAAACGAAGACATTGAGGTATTATTGTTAAAGGACAAGAACATACCTACCGGGCTGGCACCATTAGAAGACCTCTTTGATTTTAACGATGTAGCAAAGAAGCCCACCGTAGAATACACAGAGTCTGAGGTCGAGGAATGAAACATAGGCACCGAGGATCAGCCTAAAATGATTAAATTAGCTAAGTCCTTGCCACCAGACATGAAAAGGAAATACATTGACCTGTTTAAAGAGTTTATCAATGTGTTCGCCTGGAGCTATTAAGACTTGAAAGCCTACGATACAGAAATCATCCAGCACAAGATCCCTTTGAAGGAAAACCAAAAACCCTTTAAGCAAAAACTGCGTAGAATTAATCCAATACAACTGCCTCTGGTAGAAAAGGAAATCAAGAAAACGTATGAGGCAAGAATCATTGTGCCTGTGATGTTTTTAGATTGGGTTTCTAACCTTGTAGCCGTTAGGAAAAAGACAGGAGAAATAAGATTATGCATTGACTTCAGAAACCTTAACAGAGCCTCCCTAAAAGACAATTACCCTTTACCCAAAATGGAACACATCCTACAAAGGGTAGTTGGTTCAAAAAGGATTTCTCTGTTAGATGGTTTTTCAGGGTATAACCAGGTTTTAGTACTCCCAGAAGACCAACTCAAGACAACTTTCACCACTCCTTGGGGCACTTTCATGTATGTGAAAATGCCTTTTGGATTAATGAATGCTAGGGCCACTTTCCAAAGGGCCATGGACATTGCATTTTCAGAGGAGATAGGGCACTTCATTGTAATTTACCTTGATGACATAACAGTTTATTCCAAATCCGATGAAGAGCATCTAAAACATTTAAGAAAGGTCCTTGAAAAGTGTAGAAGGTTTGGGTTATCTTTAAATCCAAAAAAGACAGTGTTTGGCCTTCAGGAAGGTAAAATCCTTGGCCATATCATATTAGAAGAAGGGATTAAAATAGATACAAATAGAGTTGAGGGAATACTATAGATTAGCCAACCAAGGAACATAAAATAATTGCAGTCCTTTATCGGAAAAATTAAATTCTTGAGGAGGTTTATTCCCAACTTAGCAGAGCTCCTTAGAAACATGACTAATATGCTCAAGAAAGAAGTAGGAGTGAAGTGGACTGTAGAAACCAAAAAATCCTTTGAATTGGTAAAACATGCACTCACCCGAGCACCAGTCCTAATCAGCCCAGACTTTTCAAAAGAGTTCCTTATTTTCTCCTTTTCCTTAGAGCATACTGTGGCTGCAGTCCTGTTGCAGAAAAACCCAGAGGGACAGGAACAACCCATTTATTTTTTCAGCAAGGCTTTAAGGGATGCACCCTTGAAATATAACATAATGGAAAAACAGGCCTATGCTTTGGTAAAGGCCTTAAAGAACTTTAGGGTGTATATTATACATTCCCACATCATTGCCTATGTACCTAATATAGTGGTAAAAGACATCTTGTCACAAGAACCAGATGGAAAGAGAGGTAAATGGATTGCTGCTATATTAGAGTATGATTTGGAAATCAGACCAACCAAACTTATTAAAGGTCAGGGCTTAGCTCAACTAATGGCTGAATATAATCTACAAGCCCTTGACATTAACATGGTAGATGCCTTGGATGAACAGGAAGAATTACCTGCTCCCACTGTCGAAGAGAAGTTTCAAAACTCACCTTGGTACACTGATATCTTGTATGTGCTTGCAAATCTTAATGCTCCTCCTGATTTATCAAAAACAAAGGCAAGGTTTTTAAAATTGAAAGCTAGAAACTATTGCATTTTAAATGAATGTTTATATTGGAAAAATGCTGATGGTTTATTGCTTAAATGTTTGCCTGAAGTTGATGTAGAGAGGATCAAACATGAATTCCATGAAGGAGAGTGTGGAGGTCATCTTTACTGGAAAACCACAGCCAATAAAATCCTTAGAGCTGGCTATTACTGGCCCACCCTCTTCCAGGATGTCCATAAATTGATAGTTGCCTATCACAAGTGCCAGATTTTTGAAGGCAGAAGAAAACTTCTTCCTTTACCATTACAACCTATCACTGTTGAAGCTCCTTTTCAATAGTGGGGCCTAGATTTCATAGGGGAAATCCATCCTGCTTCGTCTTCCCAACACAAATGGATTCTCACAGCCACTGACTACTAAAAAAAATGGATTGAAGCCATCCCTTCTAGGAATGCCACAGATTCTGTCATTATAAAATTCCTTGAAGGCGATATCTTGTCTAGATTCGGATGCCCTAGGAAGATTATTAATGATAATGGTGCTTCTTTTTGTTCCAAAAAGATGATTGATTTTTGTCACAGGTATCATATTACACTTGGTCATTCTACTGCTTACTACCCTCAAGGTAATGGGCTATCAGAATCATCAAATAAAATTTTGGTGACCATAATCAAGAAGCTGCTTGAAGAGAACAAAAAATCATGGCATAACAAGTTGGTGCATGCTCTGTGGGCAGACAGATTGACCACAAAAAATTCCATTGGAATGTCCCCTTACCAGCTTGTTTATGGAGCAGATGCGGTGTTTCCCACAAGTCTAGGTGTACCAGTAATAATATTAATCCAAGAAATACAGTTAGAAGAGGACATCATGATTAGGAGGATCATTCATACAATACATCTTCAGCAGACTAGGGAAGAGGTTTACAATAGGGCTCAGAAGGTGCAAGAAAACATAAAGAAGTTGTTTGACAAAAGAACAAAGGCTTGTGTTTTCAACATTGGAGATAAAGTGCTCAAATGGGATTCCAAAAGAGAGGATAAGGGTAAACATGGTAAATTTCATAGTTTGTGGCAAGGTCCTTACATCATCCAGTCCACTGTTGGTCGTAATGCCTTTTTTCTACAAGAGTTAGATGGCACGGATCTGTTTGGGGGTCCTGTCAATGGCGGGGTCCTTAAGCATTACTACTGCGGAGTTCGATTTTAAAGCTTTAATTTCCATTATAAATACCATTTTATTTGTTCAGTCTCACAAAATAAAAAGTACAAAAACAATGAAAACAAAGAAAAGAGGGCAGATTGTGAAAACAAGGAAGGTACAGCCCCATACCAAAAAAGAGAAAGAAAATTCTGAAAGTGTGCAAGCTTAAATGCCACTCCCGAATAACACACTTCTAACTATTCAAACTGTTTAATCTTGACTAATTAGTTTTAAATTTACTGCTGATAGGATAGTGAATTTGATTTGCCAAACTGTTTAATCTTGGCTTATCAGTGGGTAGATTAGGATAGAAATTAAAGGTTCAAACATGCTCAAACCTAAACCTAAGTTTCTAAAAGAGATGACTCAAATATGTTTTATTTTCTGAGTCAAAGGGATGTAAAAATATGGTTCTAATCAGCTCAAAATCGGAACCAGAGAAAAAGGAAAGACAGCTCAATAAGAGTCAAAACAGGGTTGTAAAAAGAGAAGGAAGTAATTTGAATTCTCAGATCTTAAGCCTTCCATTTTGATTTAATTTTCGGAAAAATAAATGTCTATGTGCAACTTGTTTTTATGCCATAGATCACAGCAAGTCAAACAACTTAATCTTGACCTGACTATTTTTAAATTTATGTTTTAGAAATTTAGAGAATGAAAATTCGTTGGACATTTTAATCCCAACAGATGGTAGATTAGGTAGAGAATCATCTGAAATCAACTGTTAAATCTGAGTTTAGGGAGAAATAAGGAGTAGAATTAGATTAGATTTACTGCTTTCAAAGGAATAAGATGTTGTAAAGAGTTTTGCAATCCAAGTGCACTTTGAATGAAAAAAAAAATGTTAGATCAGTAGGATTGGGTAGGTAGAAAGCTTTTTGATGAAGTTCCATTGATTTTTATGGCTACTAACATGTTTTCGGAGTCGAGTAAGATCATGCCAGAAAAGGAAGGATAGCCCAATGGATATGGCACAGGTCCACCTCCCAGAGAATGCAGGTCTGAAGTTCTTGATGCCTTCAAGAAGGCACCATCCCCAAGTGGAGCCACTATTGGCCACCTATAAAATTTGTTCCATCAAAAGGTGGCCAAAACATTGTTTAGCCTTCAAGGAACAGTTTCATTGCAGAAAGGTGTATCTATTGAAGCCTACGGAAGACATCATATCCTTGTTTCAATCTTCGTTGTTGTTCCCACTTCAAGCCCAGAAAATTCTGCTCAAAATTCCATGAGAAATACTGTTGCAAAATCCCCTTCTCTCCCCTTCCCCCACTCGGAAACTGACCTTCATTTTTTTCCCATCATTTTCCTCTGATTTCCATTTCCCTCATCTCCCCTTCATAAAATTGCCTTTGCAGAGTTTAAAACCCCTTTTAAAACTCTATCAAAACCTTCAAATTACTCTGTGAAAACCATAAAAAACATATGTTTGTGCATAAGGTTTCAAGCCCCTTTGGACTAAGTTTTTAACCACTTCCGATCATATGCCTACACCCTGGGACCAAATGCCAACTCTGGGGGCATTTATCGCATCGCATAAATCAAATGGGTTGATTGAAAAGTCCATACCCGATCTCCTGACATGCGATTAGCCCCCTCCTCTTTAACCCCCAGTCACATTATCCTTCATATAACCTCCGGCCCCGCAATCGGGTGCCTCACCACATAATACATATCCCGCCCGAAAAATATTAAAAACCTTATATTATTCGAAACTTTGGGTTTTTATGGTTTTCCAAGGTTTTTCTGCTGGTCCGAAGTGCGAGCAATCTCCACCGTTGAAATCAACCTACAGATCCGATGGTGCAGAATCTATCAAACCCGGTGGACCCCGCCAGCCGTGCGTCGTTTTCCCAAAACCATATGGTTTTCATCGCACCGCCTTCGAGCGGAGGGCGGTTTTCGCCCAATGGCCAGTGATGCCATACATCACATGACATGCGTCCTGGACACTGTTCCGGAAACCACCGTGCATCACGCATTATCATCCAGACCAGGACGCCCAGCGATACCATTGTGCGCCGTCCAATCTGGGCCCACTCATCCAACGGTGATCGCTTGCCGAAGCTGTCTGATGGTTAACGAAGATGCACACACAATAACTGGGCTATCGTACATGCGGCAATAGCATCCCACAATTCATCTCCCGACCGTCAATCTCCACGCGATCGACGGCTCAGATCCAATCTTCCTCCACCCGTTCTATGATCTCTTCCGATTAATCCCGACCGTTGGATGGCGTGCCATCCAATGGTCATGCTCCGTCCACACGTCCTCTCAAGCAGTCAAACTATATACGCAGGATTTTATAACTTTTGTTTGTATTTTGCAGGGTTTAAGGTTTTTTCCACCATACTGAGGAAAATTTGTAGGCTGAGTGTGACGATCCTCTCGCCTTCCATTCACCTTAGAAATAATTCGCAGGTTTCCATTTCACGTTTCATCAGTGTTTATCCAAGCACTGATGCCACTGAACCCTGTGTGATCCTACATATCAGTAAAAACCAGGGATTTAACATAGTAAAAAAGTATCAGTGCCGAAGACCAAAATGTATCAGAAAAGAGGATTAGAGACAGTTTCACGGGGATTACGGCTAAGAATGTTTATCAAAAGCCTAATCCCCGATTCGAAACACAAGTTAAAGAATATCTAAAGGGTCTTGTCAATAGGAATGCCTCCACCGCCACAAAATGAGGCAAATTGATCCCTTTAGTTATCACGTCGCCACCTGTGCCTCAAAATATTCAATCAGAAGCTGAATTTATTGATCAGGCACCTACAGCCTCACAGAAAATCAAAGGTTGCCGAACAAATAATACTAATCAAGGGTCTTATCTCCAAATTTTCGGAAAAACTATTTTAAAGGTTAAAGAACAGTCTAGAAGCAGATCTTTTCAATCATCAGGCCTCGAAAGACACACATAGAGTTATGAAGCAGAGTTATAAACGATTACATTCCCACCTTATGCCTTGCCTGGTTCCCAAAGGCCAGGATTTGCATTGATTACATAATTAATAATACATGACCCCTGGGAAATCCTCCCACCTCTTCATTCCTCTATAAATACTTCTATAGAAGATGAGCAAATGTTGGTCTCTAGACATTTGAATGCATGTAATAGTTATTCTGAAGCTAATGATGCCATGTTTGCAACTTAAAGATAAATAAGCTAATATGGGAAGTTTGAAGTTGTAGAGACCGCTTGCTGATTGTAACTGGTTCGAACATCAAATACAAGCTGCTGATTTATGGGATCCTAATTTTTGTCAATGGTGATGTGTTCCTCACTGTCAATTGTTAATTTTCTTAATGTTTCCGCTTTGTTCACTTTCTCTGATAAAGAGCAGCAAACATAGAGCTAGGATTTACTTTCTACAGTACCCTACTCTTACTGAAAGCTTTATTGTCTATGTTTTCTTCATTTGAACGTTCTCTTTGAAGATTACATCAATGCAGGTTGGTTTAAAGGCACTTGCCTGATCTAAATTTCTCTTTGTCACTGTTATCCATGTTTTCCTTATTGAATATGCTGAAAGCAGGGTAGTTTAAAGGCACTTACCTGATCTTAAGCTGTTCAACTGTCTTTTAATGTTTTCTAACAGAAATAAATTCAAAGCAGGCTAGTTTAAAGGTATTAACCTGATCTCAGAAAACTCTCATGTTTTTCTTTAAGTACATGCTAATGCAATATTTTATAAGAACTTATTTGATCTTAGGCTATTTCACTATACCTTCATTTGTTTGTTCTTCATTTCTTATTTGTTTCATTCCATAAAATCACCTTAAGAGATCCTTTGACATAAGTGACTTGCCCCATGGATCCTGCTTGAACCCTGCTATCCAATTAAAATCCTCCTATGACTCCATAGCCCAATGGGTTAAAACTGTATTTGCCTTTCTATCATCCAAATCATTCCTTCATCTGCAGACACCTTCACCCTTCATTTTGAAACTGCCTTCACCTTCATCATGTCCTTGCCCAACCAAAACAAACAAAAAAAAACCCAAGCTCTTCATAACTAGCCTAATATCATAATTTCAGCTATTAAAGATCACATCTTTAAACTCATTCATAGAGAGATCCCTCTCTGGATTCAGGAGGGCTAGATCCTAGAATCCCAAATTTGGTTGAAACGATGTTGCTTCTGTAATTGGGCTCTGCCAATCTTGCTAATAAATTACAGATTCCTAACACCAACCATTACAATACTTGCAATCACAAACAAAATTGCAGTAATCATGACATTTCAGGTGGATGGGATTTCTTCAACAGTTTCACTTGGTTATAAGGTACAAGAAAGGTATTTTCAATAAACTTGTTGATATGCTTTCAAGACTGATTATAAGTGATTCTACTTTACTTAAAAATGATTCTACTGTACTTATAGTGCGACGAGTTTTATAAGAGGTTGTTCTATGTGTGCAACAAGCAAGCCTAACAATAGGAAGCTTGGTTTGTACATGCCACTACCAGTACCATCAATACCATGGGAGAGTGTCTTCATGGACTTTGTTGGAGGTCTACCTATGTTAATAAAACAACATGATTATCTTTATGTAGTTGTGGATAGATTCAGTAAAATGTGTATACTTATGCCATGTAAGAAAACCATTACTCTTGAACAAACTACTGAACTTTATTTTCAACATGTATTAGCTCATTATGGATTGCCTAACTTCTATTGTTAGTGACAAGGATTCCAAGTTGATTGGGAATTTTTGGTCTAATATTTGGAGTATTATGGACACAAAGTTGAAAAGAGTATTGCTTTTCATCTGCAAACTGATGGCCAAACCGAGGTGGTGAACAGAACCATTGTGCGTCTATTGAGAGGATATTGCAGCAAACATCCCAAGTTGTGGGATGAGCAACTACATTACATTCTGCACGCTTACAACCTGGAAAATCACTCTTCTATAGATACATCACCTTTTGAAGTATTATTTTGGTATTTTCCAAAATCTCCACTAGACTTCATCTTTGAGAAGGATGTTGCAATTGATGGGCATAGTGATATTGACAAGGCTCGAAATTTCATTGAGAAAATTTAGATTATACATCAACAAGTTCAAGAACAGCTTGAGAAAAGTCAAATAAAATACAAGGAGAGGCATGAAAAACATAGAGTTGATCACAAGTTTCAAGAAGGAGATGAGGTATGGTTGCACATAAGCAAAGAAAGGATGCAAGGGGAAGGTAAAAAGCTCAAACCCATTCACTATGGTCCATTCAAGATCATAAAGAAATTTGGTAATAATGCATTTCAACTTGACTTGCCTTCATATATGAAAATGTATTTAGTTGTTAATGTTGAAAACTTACGTTTGTATGAGCCACCTTTGATCGATGATCAAGGAAGTGATGTTTAGTTGCCTTCTACTGAAGATTTATCGCCAGAATTTCTGGATGAGCTCAAGGAATATACAATTCTTGATAAGAAGACAATATCATCCAAAAGGGGAAGTGTTGACTACCTTCGAGTTGGGCTCAAAAGCAGTAAGCCAATCAAGGCAAAGTGGATGGAATTTGGAAAGGTGAGGGAGTTGTACCCTCATCTACTGAACAGGTAATCAAGTCTTTTGGGGTCCAAAAGCTTCCCAATGGGGAGGTGTGATTAGGTGTTCATAAATTTTGCTCAAAATTGAAAGTTATAGGATTGGGTTGAAACTAGGATGGTTGCATAGATCTCGTCTTCTTGATTCTGGCACCATGGACGGTTCGAAAAACCGACGTTGTATGAGGGAGATATCGCATTCTGATCGATTTCCCAAACAACTAAATTTTGCGACAGGTTTGACTGGGATGCCCAGTCAGTATGTGCATCCATAGTCAGCAAAAAAGGAATATTCCTAAAAATATTCCTTTTTTTCTGAGCCAGTCAGAGGCTGACAAGTGTCGTGTGGAGATTCGTTGGATGGTTTTATGTTTTATTTTCTGGGCCAATGTGAGGGTGACACGTGGCCTGCCTTGAAGCTGCCACATGTCCCCTGAGTTGTATGGTAAAATTTTATGAGGTCAGGGGGGTTCGACCCCGCGGCCTCCGACATGCTTGTAGATCTCTCCACCAATTGGGCTATGCAATGTTACTTAACCCTTTAGTGCACCGCCACTATTTGAAGTTTTAAAAATTTGCATTTGGGGGTTAGGACCGCTGGCGGTCCAAGTATTGAGGTCACATGTCAAGCAACCAAACCACGACATCAAACATTAACATCCAATGGTTTTCTAACTCTGACGTTTATTCACCTTATGATATGTTTAATGCTCTGGTGGTAAATGCTAATAGTTAACGTTAACGTGACTATAAATGTGGGTTCAACAACTGTCACCATAACTCAAATCTACAGTTTCGCTCCAATATTTAATGAAACCGCGGGTTTGGGGGCCAGCATGTGGCCACCCCCTACCCAAAATAGTTAAGCCTAATGGTTATCTTTGCAATAGTTTAGGTGGGCCTCTTTTTTTGTGGATTTGTGCCAAATGTAACTGCAATTAGGTGCGATTCTCCACAGATAGTGGAGGATTTCTAGGAGTAATTATTGGGAAAATGGCTAGGACAGTCAATTTTCGCCCAATTGGAGTGAATGAAGAGCCTATCTAGACTAATTGGAGCATTCTAGAGCCATTGGTGTAGAGAAAACAACTAGTAGAGGCCTGTAAACAGATGTATTTGCAAAATTTTTAGCTTGATGAAAGATGGACATGCCATTGGGGAGTTGGACCTGTTAAACACCATGTTAAAGCACACACATGGTGTATGAGGAAGATGAGCACACATACACAAGAGACTCAACACAATGAAGGATAAGCGTGAGGCTTTCTTATTTTTCCATTATACATGATGTATATTTATAATACAATGGTGTGACTATTGGTTTCATATTCCAAGGTCACTTGGACTCCATTGTGACTTTTCGCATTCCACACCTACCCATGTAGGATTAGGTGTTCCAACATCCCCCCTTAATCCGAAGGGGTATATGTGAGTCCAAGAAAAGAGTTGTAATACAAATATGCAAAGTATACATGGCAGCACTTGGGCTGAATCAACTCTCTGAAATGTTGGAAAAAAGAGGTGGTTTTAGGATGACCACAAACACTGGAACGCAATACATGTTGCAGTTCCCGAAACTCTTCCAAAACTGGCAAGAAGCTGAAAGCTTCTGCTAGAGGAATTGTCCCTCATAAAAAAGGGAGACCTTCGACCTAAAAGAAGGGAGGTCTACTACCTGTGGTGGTTTTAGGTTGTCCACCAAACAAAGATGATGGTTTTAGGTTATCCACCAACCGAAAATGATGGTTTTAGGTTATCCACCAACCAAAGATGATGGTTTTAGGTTATCCACCAACCGAAGATGATGGTTTTAGGTTATCCACCAACCAAAAATGATGGTTTTAGGTTATCCACCAACCAAAGATGATGGTTTTAGGTTATCCACCAACCGAAGGTATGCTCATGGGCATCTGTATCTCTGGATACATCTCTGAATCCGGAATGACGAATCGTGGCTTAGGCTCGCTTGAACTGCTGACTACAAATCTGAACATGGAATGAGAGATTGTGGCTCAGGCTCGCTTGATCTGTCGTCGAAGCTTGTACATGACCACCATTTTCCCCCCTGTCAAGGACAAGGTGAGATGATGGCGAAAACTCAACTACAAGTTTGCTCAATATCCGTGAACAAGTTCTAACATGTGTCGTAAACATCTTCTTGGCTGTTGATGCCCATTGCCAAGAAGCGATCCATCCAAGGTGAATCTTTGTTCTTGCAGGAGGCTTGTTTTTGAAGCATTTGTCTGAAGAATGGATGTGCCAACCACAGTGCTTGCATGGATGAAGATCAAAACAGTGATCTTTCATATGGCCAACTCGATCATAGTGTTGGCATTTCTCAATCTGTTGTGGAAGTGGAACAGGATCTGGAACAACTACAGGTGAACTGTCATACAAGAATCCGACACTCTGAAATATGATGGGCTTGGTGTAGTCTGGAATATGAAAGGACACATCCTTGTCATATCCAAGACTAGTTTTGTGCTTGCTGTGGACAACCTCTTCCCAAGGTCTGATGATGGGCTTGAGAAGTGCAGACTGAGCTGCTCCATCTGCATGTACATCTGCTCTAGTACAAGGAACTGAATGAGGATCAATTGCAACTTTGCTGACTTGTTGCTGACGGGAGTCTTTCACAATGTTCTGAATAGAAACAGGTTCAGAATGGTGACTCTTTTGCTGAAGTTCGTCTTGTTGAAGCTGAGTTTCTGTTGAAGCCTAGAAAATCT